>JAHRHJ020000215.1:0-93322 GCA_019776745.2 Taxus chinensis | reverse complement strand
ATGGCAATGGCAGGGGCAGAGGCGTCATCGTTGACACTAAGCGTGGCGGGCGCAGGCACGCGACCGCTTTCCACGACGGTGTTTCAGATATTGGAGGGCGAAAGCGTGATGCTGGACTCTCCCGCGGGGTGTTCCCGCATCCTCTGCACTTTCGATGACAACAACGCCTGCACTGGATGCGTGGAATTCCAAGTAGAGAGCGGCGTGGGTTGCAAGAGCAGCGGACCCTTCGCCACTCCCAACACCTGCAAATCCTCTTCTTATTCGCAGCTTTTCAACAAGTTCTGTCCCACTGCTTACAGTAGCTACGCCCTCGATGACGCCTGCAACACCTTCAATTGCATTGCTACCAACTACCTCATCACCTTCGCGTGTACTTGTATTACTATAATGCTATTCTTATGGTTGCAGAGGACAGCAGATCAGAGCAGACTAAGGTTGGTATTTTATATGTTACTAGTGTTGATCACACTTGCCTCCACGGCTCGGCCTACCCTTAACTCCCACAACACCAATTTCATCGATGCAACTATGCACAACTCCGATTCCTGCACACATTGTCATCGCCTCAATCCAGCCCCTGCAACTGCAGATTCTTCCCACAGAAACTGTGATGGCAACAGTCCAACATGCTCTCCCCACTAACCCAGTTATATCGCATCAAAGGTTTATATTTATGGTCATGCATCTTTTTGGGGGACGTTGAAAATGTGAAGATTATATAACAGTGTGTATGTGGATGCTGTGCGAAATGAAGCAGACAAAATTTCTTAATTGTTTTTTCGCTCAGCCTTTAATCGTCTCTATCAATTTTGTTTGCAAAATAAATAAAATGTAATCTTTTGTTTACAGTTGCAAATCATTAATTTGTATTAGCCGGAAAAAAACGCAGCGGTGAGTTTACATGGCCAAATTCTTTGAATTGTATAGAGGACAAATTTTATTATTTTATGCAGCTGGTTACACAATTTATTGTTCATATGGTACTGAGTTTTTAAACACTTTGAAAGGTGAGACTTTGACCATCAATGTTACATATCACAATAATTATGCTTTGACGGCTAAAAGATTACTATGGATGTGATTTTGACTCTTACATCATATAACTAGTGCATGGGAAATTTGAGATCTGTTTTGGAATAACTATTACAGAAATGACTTGTTGAAGTGACTGTAATAGATATGATATTCATATAATTGAAACATATTACTTAATGAATAGTTGACTGTATAGACTTGGTTTTTGTACACTTGTATATAAATATAATATATGATTTTTACCTTCTTATCATCCATGAATTCCAATTTGTAACAATATGACCAATCTAAAAACTGTCACATTTATTGCAATAATTACAGTTTCCAATGCTTCTATGTTGTAATTAATCAAATGAATAGGGGAGAAAACAGTTGGGTTGTATTAACTTCCACATGTCATTAAAAAATAAGTTAAACAAAAAGGTGAATGACTATTCACCTACTATCTCCACTAATGGACCCTGCACCATTAACCGATATTTCTCTCCCATAACCATTACTTCGCATATTAAGATTCTATTTGTTTTATTTTGGGCTTATATTGGTCACATTTCGTTTCCCGTGTCAGGTGGTGTATCCAAATGGTCAAGCCCTATAGCTTGAAAAATTCCGTAATAGATAAGTATTAATAAGTTTATTAACTTCTCTCTCTCTGAAGGTTCTAGCAAAAATCTCTCTCTCTCTCTCATACACACCTCCTCTCTGTCTCTCTCTCTCTCACACATTGCACACATATACACACACACACACACACACACACACACACACACACACACACACATATATGACATATTGACGGTTAAAGTGACATGCGATACATTCCTTTGGACCAAATTAACATTACTATTTTTAGAATATTCAATGTGGCATTGTCTGGCTATTCTTACATCAAAAGTGGTTACTTCCATATTTGACATCTATAAATGACAAAAAACGTACTAATACGCCTTAGCATTTGTAAACTTGATGTGTATGCCTTCACAGAATTATTCAATTATAATCTATGGTATATTTTGCCCTTCAAGACCGTCTAGACAAATAATGGTGGGATGGCTCACATACCCCTCACGTTATTCAGCTAAGTTTGTATTCATTTTTTGTCAACCCCACATTGTTTGCCACATATGTGTGGTTTTCATGTTGTCATCACTAATTTATTCAACGCTATACATAAGAATTTCAAATTGCCAGTTATTTATATTTTGGGGTATTTGGTCGCAATCGCTTTGAACACCTGAGCTGCGTATAGTCAGATTCTGGAGCACTAAAAATTTAGAGTACCACACTTGCCATTTCGGACTAGATAAGTCCTGCCCTTATTGAGCTTTGGACAGAGGTTCTCCATTTTGGGTTGGTTTCTTGGTTTGTCTCAAGGATAAAAATGCCCAACATATGAAGATCTTCCCCCGTCATGTTTTATGATTTTCTTATCTAACATTGTTTGCACAATAAATTCAAAGTGAGCTAACCTTTGGTCTCTAACATTCTAGCTCTTTCAAATATTTTCAAGAACCTATGAGGAGAGGCATTTATCTAGGTTTAGAGAACGAAGGGAGTCAATGTATGTAATCAAGATTGTATGGTATTGTTAAAATAAATCACTTATAAAGAAATGAACTAGCACCTCCAACCCAAGTATAGGGCTATATTGAATCATAATGAGTCTCCTTAAATCAAGTAGAAACCCCATAATATTTTTTTCAAAACCTACCCATCCAGTGACATACTTGACCACCTTCATAAGGACAAATCTTTAAGCTCTACTTTGTCCAAAATCATGCATGATATTCATTGAGCTCCCATTAGTTCTAGTTTTCTCTAATATTTCTAAGACCTCAATCTATATAACAAATCATTATTTGTAGATTGCACATTTGATCTCTTGGCATTTCACTTCCAATCCATCAAGTTATTAGTGAAGTACATTATGCAGTAAGAAATTCTCCAAGTGATTCACATCACACTAACACCTTTGTTTCAAACTTAAAACTTAGAGTTCTTGGATGCTTAAGGTGAATAATTATAATACAAGTAGGCCTCATTCTTTAATGTATTTATGATCCTATATTCACATTTATAATAGTAAGATAAACAAATATTATTCTAAAACCATCAGTAGTAGGTGATAAAATACACTATGTCGATCCACATTTGAATATGTATCATTAAGTTTCGATCATTACATTGTCACCCCATTAATATCTACACATGTATACAAATTGCATGCGTTGTTGTTGTTCCCTCTCTATAATGTGGTACGATTGTGCATATAATAAGTGATACTTTACCTGGTATTACTATAACTCAAACATCATTCTGATAGTGTAAAACATTTCTTAAGACACATCATTTGATGCATACTTTATTTAGACAAAATTTCACTTATAATACACTTTGATTTGAATACATGTACATAATGAAGACAACATTGAAGGTTATAGCACATACACATTTGACATTTGAGCTTTCCCAGATACACCAACACCGATACTTGTAGTCAATTCTTAGATACTTATCGTGTAACAAGCACTTTATGGAACTAAGTATGTATAGACAACACATCTAAATATCATTTATTGTCACATTGCAGTTGATACATCCTCCAATTCTCATATGAGAACTGATATTGGAACATTTTTTGTCTTGAAACATAGCCTTCTACAGTTGAGGTTTACACTTTCTCATAGGATGATGATAGACAAATATTGAATTAAATAGGATGGTAAATCTTAATGTTACCAGTAACTATGTGTATACAACAAATGAAGACAAATGATAAGGTACACTAAGGACGCAAGTAAACAAGCAATGAAATGTCAACCCTAGAGTACATATGAAGAGGAGATGAGAGTACATTTAGTTGATTTGCATAATATCCCTGGAAATGTCTGGGAAGGTTGGAAAACTAATGGAAACAAACTGGAACACCGTCAGCGTCACGGATTGAGGTTCTGCAAAAAATGCAGAAGTGTGTAGAATGTCAGGGAATGAGGCACCCATGAACAGTTAGGATCGCTTTCTAGGTGCCTAGCGTACCTGTGACTAAGAAGCTCCAGAAGACTGAATTTTACAAGGTCGCTGAGGATGCTTTTTTGAAGTTAGTTTCTCTGTTTATCATTTAGTATGTCGTTGCACTCCTTGTCGCCGAATGTCGCTGATAACTTGTAAAAAAGAAGTTGTCACCTACAAAACACTGCAAAACACATCAAATCCCCAAAAAGAAAAAGATGCAAAATGAGGGAGTCGAACTTATCCCGGTGGTCACCCGAATGAGTGAAAACTTATGTATCTGAGCATTGCACTACCATTTCAGAACTCCATGTAGTTTTATGTGTGTGTACACAGAATCATGCCCTAGGTGGCTCTTATGTAAGATACACTTGAATAATGAGTAATAGCTAGATGTAGAAAGATGTAATAAATGTGTGCATGGAATAGAATAGACTTCCCCTCCTATGAAGTGTATGCAAAAAATATGCAGTCCCTTGTCCCTTGAATGGTGCTAGATGGATGTTTGATGCTCTTAGTAATTCCTTTGGATGCAAGCTTAGGTGATAGTAATAGATGCTTAGAGCTTGGTCCTTTATTTGGTCACATAACTTTATATTTATATGATTCCCTTGATTTAATTTTGTAATTGACAGCTAAGAAGGCCAACCCACTAAGAAAACAAAGATGCCCAAAAGATAAAAGATGACCCAAAAGGAGTGAGTAAAGTAAAAGAGGTCTGGGGTGCCCAGAGGGGACGAGGGCACCTAGGTGTTGGTGATCCTGGCTGGGTGCTGGTGTCCAGATTCATAAAAGATAAAAGTAGTAAAGTATCAACTGGGAAAGTGAGTGTAAAAGGCCAAAAGAAGACTGAAAGACAAAAAAAAGGCCAAAGATAGTTGTCAATTGCTAGTTTTCTCACTTAGGAATCATATGAATAGTAGTATGTGATTAGGACCTAGAATGTACCCAAAGTGTGTGATTTAGTGTCTACATTTTCCCCACTTTATGTTGTTGAGTGAATACTCGATAACATAAAGTAGATAAGAGATGCGTACCTGATAACCATGTAGATCGATGGCGAAAAGCATGCTAAGGAGACAAGAAAAAACGTGGAGTGATAAAAATGAAGCGTGAAAGCTAAATAAGAGGAAGTAAAAAAAGTGATGATGATGACCCTAGGGTGAAAAGTGTAATGTGTAGATATTTCATGTTGTACCTGTTGTTGATTGTCCCTTGATTGTCTTAATGTTTGATGATGTGTGATGATTGACTACTACTTCTCATAAGGATGGACCTGTAAAAATAAGAGCAAAAGAGTAGTCAAATATGTGTATATGAAAAATTTGATCCAAGTATGTAAAAAGAGTATGTAAAAGTATGTAAAAATGTGAAAAGGAACATGTGCACCTGATCCGTGATGAGTGAAAGAGATAGAAAGGATCCTGAAATGTTGTAGAAGAATGAGTTTTTTGGGTGATCTCACGCCATACCGATTGAAGAAAGGTTTTTTAGGCAGTCTCATGCCAAGCGTGATTTTTTTGGGTGATCTCATGCCATGGCAGAAGAAGTTTTGGGGAGAAAGGTCTAGTGTTATTCTCCATCCTTGACTACTTCCTGAAATTTATACACCATTGCAGATGGTGTGATCCTGTTTTGTTCAAGTTTGATCTAATTCGATCCAACGTGAAATAGAAAAAAAGGAGATAGCATGCATTTCAATTGATGAAGGATTGTGCCTGTTTATGAAAAATCTTGTGTAAACTACTGAAAAATTGTGTTGATCTGAGAAAATGATTGTAACTTCCCCCTGGTCATAGGCACCCAGGAAGGGTCAGGAGGCCCAGGTGCTAGTGTCTAGTGTTGGGCATTAGTGTGTATGCTATGTTGAGACCCAAGTCAGATTTTGGGTCATTTTGTAACTTGTAGACTGTGTTGATCCTATACTGTGCTATAGTCTGAACTATGACTGTGAATTGTTGTATGGGGTGACTGATTCACCCAATATATGCCCCCCTCATTTGGGGTGCATGCAATGTCACTAGGAGGATGTGGCCCAAAGGAGGACCGAACGTTGAAACTGATACTAATTTCCCTGCATGGGGAGGGAATGTTCATGGTAGAAACCAAGGCACATGCAAACAAAGTGGTTGGGAAACATGTGTTAGTGTAAACAATATAAATACACATATAGAAGACAATGTGTAAGCTAGCACGTAAGAAGACAATGTAAACATGCACAAAAAAATGGGTTTCAAACATGGACATCACTCATATTGTCGCAAGACAATCAGGGCCAATGTGGCCAAAAGCATACATTGTGCACACAAGAAAAAGGGCATAGCCCACAAAAAATTGCATACAATGGAAAATAATGACAAATAATAAGAAAAGTATCAGACAACCATGGTGGAAAATAGTTCCTACAAAGAAAATGTTGCACATGAAGCACCCATTAGCATGTTAGAAATATAAAAAGTATGTCAAAGCATGTATGTTCTGATATAAAGTAGTGTGCTAGTAAGAATATGAAGTAGTATAAAATGAAACAATAGCACCTGTAGTGTATATGAAAGTAGATGCCCCAGGAGCCTCTGGGACTGGTAAGAGGTACAGTGCCAAACATCCATGTTGTGTGTAAAGATATGTAGAAATTCTGCATTCACAACTAGAAGATTAAGTGAACGCACATGTGTATATAGAAAAGATAATGACATACTAATATTTGTCTAGCATGTGTGACAAAGTGTACATGTAACAAGTATAAGCAAGAAAGACTAAGTGCGGCCAAGATATGCAATATGTTGTGAATGAGATGGAATGGAATGCAATGTGAATGTGATAGGAGCAGTGTTCCCCCTCGAGTGGATGTGTATGAGTATGAGATGAGGTTCATTTATAAAATACCCCTCAGCAGTCAATAATGAACCATAGAACAAGAGTGTGTCATCGGGAAATGGTTTGAACATGTGCGCTAGAAAGATATGATCAATGAAGCATAGAGTGTGACGAATGATAGATGAGTGAGAAGTGAGGTTCATTTCAGATTTAGACCCTCAGCAGTCGAGTATGAACCATGAAACTAGAGCGTGTCATAGGTAGTGTGATGTGTTGAGAATGTGATGCTAGAAAGATGTGTCATGTGAATGCAGAGTGTGAAATGTGTAGTGTGTGATGTGAGGTTCATGTGTATAGTATTCCCTCAACAGTCGAGTGTGAACCTTAGCACAAGAGTGCGTCATAGAGTAATGACTATAAAAGTGTATCAAGTGTGTAATGGTGCTCAAGACTAGATGCAAAGCACATAGTGTAATAGAAATGTTAAGACACCTGAATAATGCTAGGAAGGGGGAGAGTAAGCATGATGCCCCCACGTGTATCAATGATGGAGATATATGTGTTGACATGAAAGGTACCATGCCATTGTGGGAGAGTGTTATTTGTGTCATGATAAGAGAGATAGCCAACACAATGGTAGGCAGAAGCAACAATAGGACCATGCCATGGTGGCAGAGTTTGAAATGTGTCTTGACCATCAGTATAAGGAGTAGTTTCTTTGACAAAAATGATTGGAATACAAGTTGGAAGTGGTGGGATTATTAAAATAACTTGCAGAATGTGGATTCAGTCGAGAAGAGGGTAGATTTTGATTTTCTTGCGATCGAGTGGTTGCTTAGTTTGACTTGGTAACATCGGTAGAAGACTTGAGAGGAGGATAGTGTGAGAATGATTTTAAGAGGTAGTTGCTTAGTTTGAGTGGATTGCATAGGTAACACTTGAGTGACGGAAGAAGGAACATTAGAAGTGATGGCATGATGCTCATTAGACATAGATGAATCAAATTTAGGAACCCAATGAGATGTAGCAATTGATAGATGGGCATGTAATATTATTTTGTGTGAAAATGAGATAAAACCATGATGCTTAAGGTGTTTGCCAATTTTCAATTTAAAGCATCGAAATCATTGTCATTATGTCCATTGATTCAATGATAATTGCAATATGGATGACCTTGATATTTTGTCAAGCCTATAAGGAGGATAGTAATGAGTAGATGGCAAAGTTGATCAATTGATGAGTAAAGAGTTGTAGAATAATATCTTGTTGTTTAGTATTGAGATAAAACTTGAGAGGCACACGGGGAGTGGTAAGACTTGGGGTTCACTGATATGAGCACATATAGAAGACATAGAATGAGGATGTAGAAGAAGAACTAATATGAGCCTGAGAAGCATCCTTAAGATGTTGGATTTCATATTTAAGATATGTAATCATGGATTCCATAGCCTGAAATTTATCTTGAAATAAAGAATGTAAATATTGGATTGAATTGCAAATAGATTGATTGGAATTAGAACCAAGAGAGTCATCAAATAGACAATTGAAGATATCACTGACTTGATAGGTGGTGTATCTGATAGGGAGGCATACATATTGTCTAGGGTTTTTTCATAGAGCATATTTGCAAGATGGGTGCATTTGAAGTAATTGAATCAAAGGGACTTGAGGAGCTTTAGAAGCCATGAGAGAAGATGATGTGATAAATGAGGATCCGAAGAGTGTTTGAATGACAGGTTCACCAAAATGATTTAACAAATATTGAATTTTCGTAAAATGCCTAATTTTCATAGTAACAATGTAAGCTATGATATAAGTAAATGCTAAGTATATATATGACACAAGAAAGATAAGCTAAATGAAATATGAAACCCTAGGTGCAAGCATCAGAGGATTAGAAACTTAGTTGATTTCACAATCCTAATCCTGGAAGTATGTGAATAAGCTAGAAAATTCTTAGATTAATAGTCAAATGGAATCCATTCTCAACTGATTGAGAAAATTGATATGATTTGAATTATCTCCAATTGGCACTATTTTGCCTGGAGTCAAAGGGGATTCCTGGTGATTTTGGTTCTAGGCACCTATGATATGAAAAACCTGGAAATGAATTTTTCATGTGTCGCAAGATGAATGCTAATGTTCATTTGTTGTCACCTAAACATAAGTATGTTGTGATCCTAGAGGTCGTCAAGTGACCTGTAACCTACAAAACCAAGAATAATATAAAACCCCAAAACATATGAAATGTAAAAAATAAAAGGATATGCAAATGGGGATTTAGACTGACCCCAGAGGTCACCAATATAGAGTGAGCTTACAATCAAGTTTTGCACTACATTTCAGAACTCCATGTATTTTGATCATGTGTGTGTGTAATGAATTCATAAAAAGAGAAGAAAGATCTTGTGAAAGATGCATACTTTATGAATAGGAAGACAATAATTTATATGTATAAATGTAAGTAGATGTGTGGATGGAAAAATGAAACACTCCCCTACTATTGAAGTGTATGTAGAAAATGCAGTCCCTTTTCCCTTGAATGAGTTTAGATGGATGTTTGATGTCATAACTTAGAGTGCCTTTCAGAATGCAATCCTTAAATGGTGATATAATTTGCTTAGAGATTGGTCTTTATTAAGGTCACATAATGATTGTATATTTATATGAAGTGTTGGTTGAAATTTTGAATTATAAAATTAGAAAGGTCGACCCATGAGAAAACAAGATGACCAAAAGATAAAAGACTAAAAATGAGTGAGTAAATCCTAAAGATATGTTAGAGGGGCCCAGAACTTGATGAGGGTTCATTTCAAAATTGAATTCCTAATTGGGTGTTGGTTCCATTAAAACAATAAAGAAGTAAAGTCATCGACTGAGGTTTTAGGGTGTAAGAGGCCAAAGGAAGATATGAAACAATAAAAAAAGATAGGCCAAGTTATATGTGAATAGTTATGTGAATAAAACCTAGAAGTGTTCAACAAATCCCCTTTGAAAGGCTTTGGTTCTTAACCTATAAATCAATAAGATTTTTCTCTTTTGTACTACATAGATTTACCCTAAGTCTATATCTATTAGGATTTAAATGCCTTTAATATCATCAGTTGTGATTACTCCATCATGGAATTTACTTAATTCATTTACAGGGTTACATCATTATTTTTAACAAGACTTAATTGTCAAAAACATGGTAAAACTTCCAATCAAGTGGAAGGATGCATAGATTTGTAAGAAACCACCAACCATAAGTTACCTTCCAGAAACTGTATCATGGTCCATAGGGTTTGTCCCTATTAAAGATAAGTGAGAGCATCTCTCATATTACTAGATTCAAAAACTTCTAGTTAAGCCTTGATTATTCCCCATTAGAAGGCATCACATATTTGTAAGCAAAATTAGGCCACCTGCAAGCAAGATTTACTCATTTGATCAGATATTTTCTCTTTCAAGCACTGTTTTGACAGTCTAGTAGAAAGCTTGCATGCATTCAGGTTGAACGGTCCTACAACTTATTGAAGGACCCATCCCCAATCTTTTCATGATATTGTCCATGATCACTGGTTCAGACTTGAAAGGACCTTAGAGATTTGCATTGATAAAAATTCTGGGGCATTACAATAAATAACTTTCCATCTTATAAGTTATTAAAATCTTCATGTGTAGAATGACTTACAGAGGTCAAACATAGGGCTCTTGAGTTTTCTAGGTGAAATCTACTTTCCAAGATGCTCAATTTTGTGGAAACCATTGGGAGGATATCTAGTGAAATTTCAAAAGGAATTTTATTATTTCACACAGTTGGCATATTGAATTATTCATGACAAGCACTATAGAGGATTTAAACCCAGTCAAAGGGCTTTGGGGACTAAGAGATGTTTTGTAAAGTAAGTAGTCCTTTCCAACTTGAAAAATGAAGCTTACAATAATTATAAGACAAAAAATGTCTTAGACCTTGGTGCTCAAAACCCCATTTCATTCCATCTTGAAACCTTGATGATTACCCTCTTATTTTATGCAAGTTGGTCACCTTTGAAATCTATCAACTTGGAGGGTTTCAAAATTCTTGGCCCAAGGAGTCAAAATTGAGATAGAGAGAACATCTACAATTTTTGCTAATCTCATAAAAGAAATTATGCATACTGCTTATTGGTGACCTATGGAAGAGAAATCCAATGGATTTATAATTAACTTAGGGTCAACTCAAAACTCCCATTCAAGCATGAATAGATTCTAAATGGACAGAACTCTCAATTTTTTAATACATTTAGACAGTGCATTTCATTGTATTTGAGCTAGTCGATGGTAACCATGAAATGGTGTTCATGAACTAAGTAAATTGACGTTCAACATTTTATGGTTAATAGTCAAGTTCTTCATATTGAAATACATGTGAACATCTTGAAATAGTTATGCATAGATGCAATACAACTCTTGTAAGAGTAAAAATTGCATGTCTTGGGTCTGAGGCTAGTCAAGAAGGACTGAGGGCACTCCCTTGGACTTATAAAATAGAGAAGTGACTTATTTCAACAATGTGGAATCATATTGAAAATAACATTGAATGCCAATAAAAAGAGGTAAGAAAAGGGTGCATTGGAGGACCATGTAAGTATTGGTTCCACTATTTTTTTCTATACTTTCCTAAAAGCCTTTAATAGTCAAGGGATTTATTTAAGAATCCTCATATAAATGTAGAGTTACATTATGGCAACTCTTGATGAGGATCTTCTTGAACTTGTGGATTGGAATGAGTTAAATAAGTAATTCTGCAATCGAAACCCTAGTTACAAATGAAATTAGGGAGCACTTAGCTAATTTCAATGTGATGTCAAAGTTGTGTTGCTGATCTGGAAAATTACTTGCTAACGAGGATATCAGAGAATTCACAATCAGACCCAGAAAATTGCATAATGTCCAATTCAAGGAATAGGGTGCCTATGGAGGGTCAAGGGCACCTAAGGGCACCAGAGACCTGAGCTATGGATCCAACCTGTGAATTTTATAAGATGCATAAACTAATTTTCACAGGACGCAAGATGTTCGTTGTCCTTCGCTTCTTATTTAGGTCTACATATATCGTATCAACTTCGCAGATCACCGATCACCTGTAACCTGCAATAAGAAATGGTCTGAAAAAACCCCAAAATTGCATCAAATTCCAATAATAAAATAATTCAAATGAGGTGTGGGACTTTCCTTGGCTTTCAAGAAGTGAACTTACAACCAAACGTTGCACTACATCTCAGACCCAATGTAGTTTTGTGTGTGTGTGTGTCGAAATCGTGCCCTAGGTGGCTCTTATGTGTGTCACACTTGATACCGAGAAAGTAGCTAGATGTAAAATATGTAAATAGATGTGTGCATGAAAGAATGAAATTCCCCTCCTATGATTGTATGTAGAAGGATGTAGATCCTGTCCCTTGTGTGGAGTTAGAATGGATGTTTGAATGCTCTTGATAATGCCTCTTGGATGCAACCTTAGGTGGTGATAGCTAATGCTTAGTGCTTGGTCCTTTATTATGGTCACATAACTTTGTATTTATATGATTCACTTGCTTGAATTTCATAATTAACCACTAAAGGGCTGACTACCAAGAAGATAAAAAGTATGCCCAAACATGGCTAGAAAGGACCCAAAAGATGTGAGCAAAGTACAAAGAGGTCAAGGCACCTAGAGGGGATGGGGGCACCTGGCGCTAGCATCATGGGGGCGCAAGTGTCCAAGAGTGATAAATTGAGTTGAAGTATGAAAATACAGACAGGGTAATAAGGAGTGTAAGGCTAAGAGAGAAAACTGAAATCAAGAAAAGATTGCCAAAGACATAGATCAATTAGTACTTTTCTCGCTTAGGAATCATATGAATAGTGGTATGTGATCAGGACTAGATATGATACCCAAAGTGTGTGATTTAGTGTCTCTATTTTCCCCCACTTTATGTTGTTGAGCGAATTATTGATAAAAAAAATTAGATAAGATATGTGTACCTGATAATTATGTAGACCCTAAGGAGAAAATGTATGTGTATATGTCACGTTTGTATATGTTTTTGATGTCGTTGTATGTGTGATAATGTGTGGTGATGTGACTACCACTTCCCTTAAGGATGGAGGATGGACCTTGTGGTACCACTCTGACCCTATTCGAATATTTGACTTTGCCTTGTAAAGTGAAATATCAAATTCACCGACTGCACCGTTGTCTGTAAGTGCACACCCTATAAATCAGAGCGCACGGCTGTCTGTAATGGCAACACAAAATCAGAGCGCACGCTTCTCTGTAATGGCAACCTGCAAAATAGGAGCCTCGCTTTTGCCTTGCCATTTCCTTTTCCTTTTCCTTCTCGAGCTCTTCTTCCTCGTCAACGGTAAGTCCCACTCCCGCGTCCATTATTTATAAGTATAGGCAATTGCTTCGTTCAATGTAAAATCTGTATGTTAAGAAATGTAATGAGCATGCAGCTTCTTCATCTATGGCAATGGCAGGGGCCGAGGCGTCATCGTTGACACTAAGCGTGGCGGGCGCAGGCACGCGACCGCTTTCCACGACGGTGTTTCAGATATTGGAGGGCGAAAGCGTGATGCTGGACTCTCCCGCGGGGTGTTCCCGCATCCTCTGCACTTTCGATGACAACAACGCCTGCACTGGGTGCGTGGAATTCCAAGTAGAGAGCGGCGTGGGTTGCAAGAGCAGCGGACCCTTCGCCACTCTCAACACCTGCAAATCCTCTTCTTATTCGCAGCTTTTCAACAAGTTCTGCCCCACCGCTTACAGTAGCTACGCCCTCGATGACGCCTGCAACACCTTCAATTGCATTGCTACCAGCTACCTCATCACCTTCGCGTGTACTTGTATTACTATAATGCTATTCTTATGGTTGCAGAGGACAGCAGATCAGAGCAGAGTAAGGTTGGTATTTTATATGTTACTAGTGTTGATCACACTTGCCTCCGCGGCTCGGCCTATGCACGACTCCGATTCCTGCACACATGACTGTCATCGCCTCAGTCCAGATTCTTCCCACCGAAACTGTGAAGGCAACAGTCCTGCATGCTCTCCCCACTAACTTTTTTCTATTAGCTTTAAAAACCAGAGTCACAAGTTTGCATGGAACTTTAAAATATAGGCGAGAAAGTAACATACAATATGAACACGCACAAACATTATTTTCTTAATTTGGGAGTGATTGTATCTTTTTTTAGTTCTTTCGGATAGTAACTGGTATGTGGTATGGCATCTCATCTAATGTGCAATAAAACTACGGATTTTTCATTTGGTTTTCTAAGTATAATTTTTGCATGAAAAGAAAAATCTTATTGGTATGACCACATTCTCAACAACTTTTTAATTTGTACCACTCACAATGCCGTTTAAATTTTAAACACCTGAATAGAAATACAAATATAAACCATCTTGAATCCGAATATTCTTTTATCTTTCTTTTAAGGAAAAATGCTGCATTACAAAATACATTATTACGGATTTTTTATTTTAGAAAATGAATTTCTTGAAGTTCGAATATCTTTTATAGTTTTCAATTATTGTCTCCATTGTTATGCCGAAAAATATTCTATAATGGAGTACAAGGGAAAGTGTAATGTAATAAGTTTGGTTTTATGTTCGATCTTGAATTTGTTATTTATTTTCCAAAAGTATTTTAGGTTAATATCAATCTTAAATTTGAAATTCATTTTATTGTCACAACGGAAGTTTTTCTTCTTTTCGAAAAATCATTTTTTATTCTCAACATAATGGTGTAGATAAATGGATGTCATCTATCACCAATGGGTGAAAAATTGATGGAGAAGGTAACAAAGTTATTAATCAGCGTGGTATGTAGAAAATGTAAGATAAGAACCTTGAGATTGATTTCAATTAATGTATTTCAAATAGATATATTTATGATATTTGTTAGTTAGTTAAATGTTACATTTCTACTATGAATTCACACATTTATTGATTATTCATTTAAATTACATTGTGTCTGACATGTGTTCTTTTTGTTATTCTAGTTTTGACAGGGCATTTGTATCGTTCTACTTCCAACTCATTCTTTCTCTTCTTGAATCTTTATTTTTCTTTTTTGACAGTTTGATTTCTTCCATTTCTCTTTTTTCTTTTCCACTCAAAATTACACTTCTACCATTGTTTCCATGATTTTCTCATCATTTTCCACAGCCTTAGTAAAACATATTTTGTCCATAAGAACCTTATCACTATGGTTTTGGAAGCCTTTTGACCTATAATTTTTTTCATTGAGGTTTTTGACCCCTCTTAGTAATTTTACTTTGCGCATTTTGTGACATCATGTGCACTAGTAAGACTTTATAACGATTTTAAAATGTTTATAAATACATAAGTGTTTTGGTGCATATAGCAAAATAAATGAGCATAAGTGAATTTATTTTTGAAGCACCCCATGTAAAAATTTAATCTCATGTAATTAGAGAATCATATATTATTTATCTCTAGGCACGCACACACACACACACACACAAAAGTAACTTATTGTGGTTCTAGCACATATTTTTCTATTTTTTTATCATGCGTTAAAATTAGATTTTTTTGCATTTTTCCCTTGTTATTTGAATTTTGACATCTCTTTTATTACATTCAACTTTCAAATTCATTTTTCTCTTTTCAACCATTGTTTTTTAAAACTTTTCGACCTTGTTTTACTTTGTTCTCTTTTTTCTCTATCCTCTCCTCCCCTTCCTTCCTTGATTAGTAAGGGAGTGTAAGTCAGATGAAAATGATCGTGTTTGAGATGGAGGTTTGGGTGAATAGGTGGCAACATCAAGTCCCCCATACATTAGATTACTTTGAAGGTCGAGGAGGACCATAAGGAAAAAACTTGCCTATGTGGTAGTCATATCTAGGGTGCTGACGCAGGTTCCCATACTCTTGCAGGGTGAGGAATGTGTCGATATTGTATAGGCGGTACTCTCCTAGAGTGAGGCATTGAAAAACACCTTCTAAGGGATCAATAGTCAATATGTGGGTAGCGGGGATAGATGACTTGCTAGATGATTGAGAAGAAGATGAGTCAGTTGTAGATGTTTTGGCGGTAGTAGGAATAGAAGGGTTAGATGTGGGAGAGGCGGTGGCAACCTTGGTGGATGGGCTTGTGGGTGAAGGTGAACAGGGGGTAGTGACATATGCCTTGACTGGTACAAGTACATCGTTGGGTAGGTGCAACATGTTATAGGTCTTAAATGGTGACAGTTCAGTAGGGATGGTGTAATTATGTCCTTCATGCTCAAATTTTACACATCGGTGTAAAATTGAAGGGACATAACCCATGACATGAATCAAGGGTCTACCGAGCAATAGGTTATATTGGAACTCCCCCTCTAAGATGTAGAATAGTTTCGGGACAATGCGAGGGCCTACACGAACATGAAGGATAATAGTGCCAAGGGTGGAGGTGATGACGTTGTTGAAGGAGTGTAGCATAAATGGGTTACTATGCATACAGTTAGAAGGAATACACATTTGATTGTATGAGTGGGAGGAGATGATGTTAATGCTAGCACCACCATCAATCATGACACATCATACGTGTATGTTATTGATATAGACAGAAATGAATATGGCGGGATCAAGGTCATCTGACTGGAGATGTACAATCTCCTCTTTAGAGAAGTTGAGGGTGGTGACTTGAGGAGGGGTCGCGGGGGT
This sequence comes from Taxus chinensis, assembly GCA_019776745.2. Lineage (NCBI taxonomy): Eukaryota > Viridiplantae > Streptophyta > Pinopsida > Cupressales > Taxaceae > Taxus > Taxus chinensis. The sequence goes on along the minus strand of JAHRHJ020000215.1, from coordinate 76,779 downwards.
AGAAGGAGGAGCTAATTTTGTTAGTGAGGCAACATGGTGAGGGGTGATAATCGAGGCCATTGGTGTGGGGTCACTGGGTAGAACTTCAATGGATTGTAAAACCTCGATAAGGGCTTGTCTATGGGATTTAGAAGTTTGGACGAGATCATACAAAGACATCTTTAGAGGAGACTAATGTAATTATTTTATCATTATGCAATGGGTGACCTCGTTAGAGATAGGGTATGTAGGTCTGCGGATGGTGATTTTGGGAGCAGGTGTAGTTGGTATATTGGGCACATGGTTGGTTTATGGGCTAGTTGCTTTTTCTTTACCTTTGTTTTTTTGAGTGCGGGTAACAACATGAACCATGTTAATCTGATGGGAGGTGGATGGAGAGGGTGTTCCATGAAAGGTATAATGGCATGAGGATAAAAATACTAGCTATGGATAAGAGCCTTGTGAAATGAGTAGGACGCATTGACATTTGGGTGGTGGTTTGGCCAACTCTCTTATACATACCATGTTGATCTCAAATTTTGGAGGTGGAAAAAATGATTGTGGGGGTGGAGGTATTGGTTGCGGAATGGGTAAAGGATGATGATGTATGGTGACAAGTGACGGTGGAGCATAGTCCTCATCAAGAAGGTCGTCATCGTCGAAATTTTGTTCAAGATGACAAATTTGAAGAAGAACGGTCTTCAGAGCCTTACAATTTTCCACATCATGTCCTGACACACAATGATAGGCACAAATCTTGGTTTCATCAAACCCTTTTGGTTTGTGTTTGAGATGATTGTAAGGTCATAGCGGTGGTAATGTGATGACGGAAGTCTCTAACAGATTGGTTAAAATTTTGGCGTAGGACCCCACTAACGGATCACAATGGGAGGTGAGTGTGGGTTTGGGTACAGGTGTGGCTGATTGTGAAGGAAGAGGCTTTACAGGAGGGGGAATGGGTTGGTCTACTAGTTTGGTATGTGGAGTGGTCTTCTGTCTTGTTGGCGTCTGTTTGGGTAAAGGTGGGGTAGAAGAGCTGGCAATGGAAGGTTTGGTTGGCTTGACTACCTTACTGGAGGGTAGTGGATTCTTAGCTTTGAGTTTCACCTTCTTGGGTAAGGGTGACATGGGAGTATGGGATGAATAAGAGAAAATAAATGGTGGAAGAGGATGGGTTACCCATGGGGGGAACCAAGTTGTGGTGGAGGTGGTTGGTAGAGGTTGGGTAGGCAACATTGGTTGAAGTCGTATATGCAAGGTTGGGGTTATAGTAACTAGCAGAGGTATAGGTGGAAAGAAGTGCACGAGTGAGGGTGGAGGGAGTTTGGCTTCTAGGTGAATGAGGTGTAACAAAGCCTCGTGATGAAGTAGTGAGTTGTTTAGCTTTTGACCTATCTTGGGTATGAGATTGTTTGGTCAAGGTTGATGGATGAGGCCCTTGGATGAATGGAAAGGGGGAAGATGAGGATGTACTAGGTGAGACCGGTGTGCACGACCTAGAGGGTTGGGTTTTTTTTTCAGGAAGGGGGATAATGCTGCTGCAAACTTTGGTCGCAGCTAGGTCCAATCTGATAGGTGGGTGAGTAAGGCTTGATGTCGGCATAACACCTAAAGTAGCGAAGGGTCTAGATATGGGTGGGGAGATAAGTTTGGGTAGGTTTTTAGGTTTGAGAATAGTTATAGTGATGGGTAGAAGTTTGGATGGAAGTAGGGATGATGAAGAGGAAGCCGTTTCAATTGGAATGGTCAGTGTAGTTTTGGTTGCCGAAAATACCTTTGGGTAGATTGTGGAGGTATCTTCAGGAAACATTTGCATTTGGGTCAAAACATATGCACCCAAAATTACACGTGCTACATTGTCAAGAAAATGGTTACAAAAGTCCCCAATGATGATTCAAAATCCTTTCAAGAAGGTGTTCGAGCTCCAAAAACCCATTCAGTATATATTTGTAGCCTAGATAGCCTTACTTAACTTTTCCATGCATTTTTCCATCTCCCCGTTTCTTTCTGTGCTTGTTTTGGCCTTCAGTGCCAGGACCCTGCTGGGTGGCGGTTCACCCTACCTAGGCGGCGGTCCTGAAACCACCGCCCTACGCAGGGCGGTGGTCCTGCCCACTTTTTCCAGAATCTTCATGCATAAAATTACATGTGATGATTCACTTAAGTTTTCTTTTTGAATGCATCCATGAGCCGAATTTGCTAAAAATAGCTTTGTTTGCTTGGTTCTCCTTGCTCCTATTTTTAAATATATTTAATTAGTTGGAACTACCTCTTCTTTCCTTGTGCATGAAGTAACCTCCTATCCTCCATTCCTATATATTCCATGCTTGTATTCAAGAAAAGGGCCTGAGAATTTTGTGTATCTTGCATTGTTGTGCTGCCATAATCTTGCTAGGAATTGCATAGCCAAGCTCAGATCTCTTGTGCTATCTCTCTTCTACTTGCATTGCATCCAGATTGCTTCCAAGCTGCCATTGCTCAAGCACCATCCTCTTGTTGTTGTTCTTTGCATTCCCAATCCTTTGGACTCACATGAACACTCAGAGAAAGAAAGGAAATAACTGAGGGGACAAATACTAATACTACTGGATTTTCAAAGGTTCTTACTCTTCCAGGTTGGAGTTGTGTATTTGGTTGCTTTGTTTATCAAATTGTCAATTTCAATTGCATATCAAATAGAGTAGAGAAACAATTCATTTCAATTAGCTAGATAATTGCAAGTAGATCAAATCAATAGGAAGTTTTCTCTTCAACATTGCCAGGGAAGTTGTGGGGGAACAATAGCTCTGTTAGAGTCATGATTTGTTCTTCACTTCTGAGGTAGGGTTGGAAAGATTTTGATTGAGTTAGAATAGATCTTAGATTTAGATTCACACATCTGCACAGATAGTTAGCTACATCTGGCTAATTATTTGTTTTAAACTAGTTTATTAGATTAGATGCATTGTCTGAAAAGTTAGAAAAGAACAAAAACATTTATTTTCCATAGATTAGCTTGTTTTACTGCTTTGTTCTGATATATTGAGAAAACACCAAAAATATAGGTTAGATTTCCTTTGATAGATAGTTTATTTACTGAAAACAAATCAATTCATCTTGCATGACCATCAACGGTCCACAACAGGAAAAGACTTACAGTTGTGATCCCCTGGTCCCACAACCCAACGGGCCAGAGCTAATAACTGACATTGACACAAGTTTGTGCTTAACAGTCTTACGTACACCTGCCACATACACTGAGAAAATAAGACAGTTAGAGACATTGAACATAGCTGCTAATCAAGCCTACAACTTTTGGACTGCTCCTGGAAATAGGATTTGATTGCATGCATGACCATACAAGGGCCTCAACCTCAACGAGTCTTTGGTTGTGACCCACAGGTCCCACAACCCAACGAGCCTGCTAGTCAGTTAGATATTGACACTAGCTTACACACATTGGTATTCATATCTTCACCGCTTCTACCTGATATTATTACACAACTTTCATTGTTGAATATAGCAGCCGATCAGGCTAAGACTTTCTGGACAAGACCAGAAAATTGCCCTTAGTTCCTACAGCTCCACTACACCTCTTGTCTCAATTTCCATGACCTTGTCTGGAAACCCATACGAGGCACCTGTAGGTTACTTTCCACGTATTCCACAACCAATCAATAGAATCTCGGAAGAACTAGACATCGATTGGAGTCTCCGAGTAGCTATCATATCAGACCATACCATCACACCCCTTCAGGTTAGGAGAGCATTCTTTTCCTTAGATTCACAGATTCCAGTATTGCATGTCGAAGACATAAGGTTTCCCAATTAGCTTGATCATCACCATCACTTTCACTCCCATTTCAATTCCACACCGGCTGTCTCGGCACGACCTCGGGAGGTCAGGTGCGAAGAAGGTCACGTGTTGATTTTCTATCATACAAATTGGTGAACCCAACGTGAAGAGCTAGTCTCTAAGTGTTTCCACTTTCGTCCATCCTTTATTCTGTGGGTATTCTTATACCCCCCGAATATGTCAGGATATGACGAGTACGGTCGACCCATCCCAGGTTTCGACATGTACCATTACCAATCAAATATCCCACAACAATCACCTTCACTTTCAACATGGGCAGACAACCGCTCATCCACTCAAAACCCTCTGCTTCAGGGAACCAATGTTGGTTCTTCTGTACGCATCAAAGAACTTGGATCAGGTCACTCAGACTTATCCCCTCAAACAATCAAGTTCAAATAACATGACATTCACTGGTGAAGTGAGTTCATCTCCTCAGGTATTGTTTCGACAGCCCATTACCATGCAATCTGATCAACTCCCCCATCTTGATGAGGAGTATTTAGCACGATATGCTAGGAGTGAGCAAAATTCCAACAAATGAACCAATCTTTCGATAGGTTGCAAGGACAAGGTGATGTCCTACTTCAAAACAATAACACTACCCCACCACCAACTGACAATACAACCAATGAGGGGTGGCAACATCGTGAACAATTCATAGCAGGATACCATACTCCTCAACAACCTCCAAGGGTTCAACCAAAGGTATCTAAGCAAGGTACCACCCCATCAATGGGTGATGTCATTTCAGCTTTGGTTGATAAAGTCAAGGAGTTAGAGCTTGCCCAGAATACACAGAATTCATATGCAGGGCAAGCATGGGCTCCTTCCTACCCACAGAACTATGGGAAAATACCGACCACACAGAATCCACCAGTCTACATGAATACTCTGAACCATGGGGACTTGTTAACTGGGACGGGTACCTTGGGTATGCCTCCTCAAGCCACATATGGATACCTACAACAGGCACCAGCCAGAAGTGCATTCTCAAATGCTATACCAGCCAGAAATGTGACGTTCCCTGGCTTCGTGCCTTCAGCTCCATATCAAGGTAATCAACCCCCTTATATACACATGTATTCTAAATCTCCACAGGGGGACATGTACACCTACCCAGGTCCATATGGACAACCACAGGGGATGTCATACACCCCACCAAATGTCTATGTTGTCCCATTTCAGCAACCAATGCAGCCCCCACCTCCCCAACAAGGGTCTTCAATGGTGGAAACATATGCAATGGGGACTTATTCTGAATATCTCAAGGAACCCCTAGATTTCTCCATTCGGGAAGTCATGCTCCCAAGACCCTTGCCTGATCTCCCAAAGTTCAAAGGGGAGGGTGATCCTAATGCCCACATCAAGGCTTATGCAATGGCCATTCGAGAGCTGCTCCCATGGGATGCAGTCGTTGCAAATATTTTCCCTAAGACACTAGAAGGTATTGCTCTCGACTGGTATTATAGGATACCAGAGGCTTCAATACACTCGTTCAAACAACTCGTATCAGAGTTTATCAAATATTTTGATATGAACAAGCTTTTGTGAACAGGAATCAGGGAATTCCTTCATATCAAACAAGAACATAATGAATCTGCAGCCCACTTCATTCAGAGGTGGCGACATGTTCTCTACTCTTCCGCAAGTGCTCCAAACATGGATCAAATGGAACTTTGTGATTTGTTCCTTCACTCTCTCAACAGAGAGATGAAGGAAGAGGTTCAAAAATTCTTGCTAAGGAGCTATGAAGAGGTGCTAGAGGGTGCTCTTCGGATCGACCAAGCGGCCATTGACAGTGGTCGTAAGACCTATGGAGAAAATGGGAAGTTAGTCACTCCTGCTCAAAGCACTCCCGGTTACTCCAACAACACAAATAACAATCAAGGACCAAAGATCCTTAATAAGAATCATGGAGTCACGACCGACTATGTAACTGACCAGCCCAAAAATCCTAATGTTGTTAATCCCACTAGTACATGTGCTACAAATAACAACAATGGCAACAACAATGGAAACAATCAGAGAAATAATAATTTCTCACCCTCAGTAAACACTTGTGGATTTTAATCATCCACAACAACAACAACAACCTCAGCCACAAAGACAAATGCCGACCCCAAGCCCTAGTCAATACCCCAACCAATTCCAGAATCAGGGGCAAGGGTTCCAAAGTGTTAATTATAACAGTCAACAACCAAACAATAACCATGGTTTTAGACCACAATAAGGAACAAACCAAAGGCCTCGGGATTATGATCCTGACTTGTATTGTGGTTTCCATAGGGTCCGTGGGCATGACGCAAGAACTTGTTGTGATTGTAATAAGTTTTTGCAGCATTTTCCAGAAGACCAAAGACAGTTATTTGTCAACATGTTTTTGGCCAACCCAACTGCACCTAGTCAAAATGCCTATATGGGACCGGTGTCTCCACAGAACACACCATTGGGAATCTTCAACGATCCTCTCCCCACGCATCCAAAGGATGGTAGACTGGATCCTAACGGTTCAAATAAAGGTATTGTAATAGGGACTCATGATCATGAAGCCTCAACTTCATCAAACCCACAGGTGGCACCTCCTTTGGATGGTCACCAGCAAACAAAGATCGTAGGTTTGGTTGAGTTAGACGTTGAACCCCAAATTAACACTGCAACAAGAGCCAGAGACTATTCTTCGCAACCAATCCTGATCTATCTAGTTGTGTCAAATAGTGTTCATGACACACTAAGCAAGCCAGTAGGGGCTTATGATTTGATCAGTGATCTAACCAAGACCTTTTCACACATTTCCTTTTTGGATCTACTGAAGAATTCCCCTGCTCATCGAGCCACTCTCTTAGAAGCACTTGGTCTTGCTAATTTGATTAACATTACCCCTCCACCAGAGGCATAGATAAACCATATAGACTTTGACATTTTCCCTCCAGGGCAACCCAAAAGGGATATTGGGTTTGTATTTGACATAAGTAAGATGCCTACGGATGCTGAAATAGCTCGTAGAGGTGATCCAACCTTGTTTTTACAGGTTTGGATCTACAACAACTATGTGAAACATGCAATGATCGATGACGGGGTAGTGATTAATATAGTCCCCTTCTCTTTTCTTCAGAAGTTAGGATATGGGGAGACTAATTGCTCCTCGACGTGAAACACATTGAGGGGCTATGATAGCCTCAAGGAAACCTTGATCAGAACCATAGTATTACCAGTTACTCTTGGGCCCAAGACGGTGCTTACTGAGTTTTATATTATAGATCAGGAAACCAACTATAATATGATCCTTGGTCATCCTTGGATCCACCGCATGAAAGCAATCCCCTCCAATCTATTCCAAGAAGTCAGATTCTTGCATTTAGGGAAAGTCTTTGTCACTCAAGGTGATCCAAAGCCCTTTTATATACACTTGGCCAACTTGAAGAAAAATCAAGGGTCCATTTTGAATTTGAGCTTCCCACGAACCAATTAAACAAACCGGCAAGCGCCGTACCAGAAGAAAAGTTGGTTCCCACAATGGAATTAGAAGTTACAGGTTTGATCGAGGGTATTCCGGTGGTCAAGGATGAAAATGTTGTTGTAGAGATGGTATCATTAGGAACTACAACAAATATTGTTGAGCTATTAGAAAAGGATTTTCCTATCCTTCTCCCCTTTGATTCCATGGGTATGGGACATGCCTTGGGACTTGGTTCCCTTCCAGCAGATGAGGTTTGCATGGTGGAGGTAACCGAGGTAAAAGGAGAACTTACAAAGGATGACTCAACATCCATCTTTCTGAGTAGTTGTTGGACCCTCCATTTTGATGGAGCCAAGTGTCGCTTCGGCGTCAGGGCAGGCGTGATCCTTACTTCACCCGAAGGAAGGGTTTTACCTTTTGCTTTCAAATTGAATTTTGAATGCACAAACAATGGGGCTGAGTATGAGGCTCTCCTATTAGGTCTCATTGTAGCTAAGAGAATGGGCATCCTCAATATTAGGGTGTTGGGTGACTCACAGCTAGTCACAAATTAGATATCTGAGGTATACGAGACTAGGGATGAACACTTACAACTCTACAAAACAGTCATGTTGGGCCTAACTAAGGGGTTTGACTTTATATCAATCGAGGTAGTTCCACATGAACAGAACCTTCTGGAAGACTCTATAGTGACTTCCACCTCATGCTTCACCCCAAGTAGTGATTTAGAGGACACCAACTTCACGGTTTCACTCCACGTTGAATCCTTGATTCGCAAAGTGCCAGTAGCGTCAATGTTGACATACGTGGAAGCTGAGGACCAGCTTGACTCTTCAGACCCTGTTGATGGGGATGAGTCAACTTTAAGTTATTTAAACGCTTTGGTAGAGCTGCATCTTACCTGTCACGAGGTAGACCTTTCCCTAATTCCACGTTCCTCTTCTTATTTTGGGAATCCAATGATTGAGTCCTCTCTGGGAAAGATCTTGAGATTTACGAGGTAGAAGAAGAAGGGGACTTGGAGTTGCCTCCAGCCCCACCTGAGTTTGAGGAGGGTAACACCTCCTTAATCGAGGGAATGATTGATATAAACATCAGAATGGAGGAGGAACCAAAAATCTTAAAACTAGGGTCCTCTTTAACTCCAGAGGAAGTAGAAATTCATACCCAAATCCTCAAGGAACATCAAAAATCCTTCACATTTAGTTACAAGGAAATGATGGGAATTGCACCACACATCACAGTTCACAATCTCGTCACCAAGCCAGATGCCAAACCAATTAAGCAGAAATCAAGACCTATGAAGCCAAAGGTGGCCCTTATGGTAAAAGAAGAAGTAATGAAGCTTCTCCAGGTAGGATTTATCAAGCCAGTCGATTATTCACAATGGGTATCTAACATTGTCCCCATTCTAAAAAAGAATGGAAAGATCCATATTTGCATAGACTTCTGGGACATTAACAAGGCTTGTCCCAAGGATGATTTCCCGCTACCATCCATTGATGTTATCATTGATGCAACAACTAGATTTGAGTTGTTGTCTCTCATGGATGGGTTTTCAGGATATAATCAAATCAAAATCTCTACCGAGGATCAAGCTAAAACTACATTTATAACTCCTTGGGGAACTTATTGTTATGTTTTCATGCCATTTGGTCTTAAGAATGTTGGCGCTACATACCAACGAGAAATGACCTACATATTCCATGATCTTATTCATAAGATTGTGGAATCCTATGTAGATGACCTACTGGCCAAGGCCAGGAAGCACTGCGATCACCCAGAGGTGCTTCGTATCATTCTCTCACGCTTGATTGAGTATGGTGTCACATTGAATCCAGAGAAATGTGTATTCGGTGTAACAGGTGGTAAGCTTCTGGGTTACATTATATCTTCATGAGGGATTGATGTTGACCCAGCCAAAATCTGGGCTGTGTTAGAAATGGTTCCGCCATCAGACGAGTCTGGTATTAGATATTTTCTTGGGAAACTTGGTGCAATCCGAAGGTTCATCCCTGACTTGACCTTCACCATTCATCCAATCAACAATTTGTTGAAAAAGGATTATAGCATTGATTGGATGGAGGAATGCAATGAGGCCTTCAAGGTAGTTAAATGATTCTTGTTGTCCCCTCCCACGCTAATGCCACCTAGATCAGATCACCCTTTGATCTTATATTCATGGGCTACAGATGTTTTGCTAGCCTGCATGTTGGCTCAAGAGGATGACGATAAGTGGGAAAGTTTACTTTATCAGTCAGATGTTACTTGATTATGAGACACGCTACACACAGGCAGAAAAAGAATGCCTTGCCATAGTTTTTGCAACCAAGCGTTTAAGACATTATATGCTCAATCAAGAAACAAGGGTCATCGTCAAGTCAGACCACTTACGAACATTCCTCATGCAGGGATCCTTGTCTAAAAAGTTGGGTGTTTCATTACATTAATGGGTGAGTTTGAGTTAACGTTTGTAAATCAAAAATCCGTTAAGGGTCAAATCATTGCAGACTGGTTGGCTGATAATCCATTAGATGGGGGTGATTTGGTAGATTTGGACTTTCCCGATGAGTGCATATATTTCATCGAAACCAGGCCCCCTATCTCTGTATGCCCTTGGTACACTAACATTATCAATTTCATCATGGACCACACATACCCAGAAGGGGCAACATCACAACAAAGAAGGTGGTTACACGTCATTGCTGCTAAGTACGTTATCTTGGAACATGTGATTTATCACAGAGCCTTTGATGGAATGTTTGAGATGTGTTGATGCTGAAGAGTCTAAAAATATTCTTTATGAGTCATACAGTGGGGTATGTGGTGGCAACTTTGGCAGCCATGCCACTACTTGAAAGATACATCGGATGGGCTATTTCTGGCCCACCCTAGAGCATGACGCGGTAGAGTTTGTGCACAGATGTCACAAATGTCAAGAGTTTTCCCACGAGATCCACATACCGGCACAAGCTTTACAACCAATCGCAACTCCATGGCCCTTCTCCACGTGGGGCCTGGATCTGATAGGGAAATTCTCTCCCTCATCAACAGATGGCCATAATTTCATAATCACGGCCACAGAATACTTTACCAAGTGGGTAGAGGCCATGCCCCTTACCACTGTTCCTGGCTCTGTAATCGCTAAGTTCATCCTGAACCAGATCATTTGTAGGTATGGGGTGCCATAGGTCATTATTTCTGATAATGGCACATCTTTCAAAAATGATGAGGTGCGTGAGTTGTGTACAAAGTTCAAAATAAGTCATCACACGGCTTCTCTCTACTACCCTCAGGCTAATGGACAAGCTGAGGCTACCAATAAGACTTTAAAGTCCATTCTCCTAAAAACCGTTAAGGAGAATAAACGAGATTGGCACCTAAAGATTTTTCCGGCCTTGTGGGCCTACCAAACGTCGGTTAGAACACCAATGGGGGAAACCCCCTTTTCCTTAGTATTTGGTGTTGAGGCAGTTCTGCCACTTGAAGTCGAAATACCTAGTCTCTACATTTCACTACATGGGATCCTGGGAGAGGAGGGTTATCGAGAAGCATGAACTCTCCCAATTAGAAAGTCTCGACGAAGCTAGACTGAACACTGAAATGAATGGCACAATGTTTACGCTGACCGTATGGCTCGAAAATACAATAAAAAGGTGTACGAAATGTGAGATCTACGAAGGAGATTTGGTATTAAGACTCGATAGCCGAATAGACAAGAAGACCGGTGAGGGAAGAAAGTTCAGACCTAGGTGGTTAGGTCCATATCGAGTAGTCGAAGACTATAAAAATGGTGCATTTCACTTGTGTACACTAGAAGGTGAGGAGTTTAGTGAATCCATAAACTCTCTTCACCTAAAGAGGTACTACGCATGATCCATCAACATTCTCATATGTACATTATTGCATCTGCATTGCATTTTCATCTGTTCGTTCATTTTGTAAAAAGTGTGATCAAGGAGCTTATTCTTATAGCAATTCCTAAAAACTTCTGAAAATATTGGCAAAACATTCAAATCATGTCTCTTCAAACCTTCATAGTATCATCAACTGTTTCTGAATCATTTATCAATCCAAACAAGATAAGAAATTTTTTTGACAGTAACCATACCAAGACCTGCATACTTGGTTCTACTTTTGGTCTCTTTGTAGGATAGGTGTCTTTTGTTCATGGTCTGTTCTAGAAGCTTCATGGTGTCACATCTATCCCACATACATCTCCTTGGAAATAAGAACATTCTAAACATTTTTCCCAAATAAGTAAGTCAAATGCAAATCAACAGAAAATTTTATTTTACACATTTCTTTGCCCTACCAACCTTCGGTGTTGAGCTTGCATCTCTTACTAGTGACGTAGGGTTGGGAAAGGAAGGAAATGCCCTTACTTTCCTATGCCTTGTCCATGGTGATAAGCCCATGCTTCCTACTGGTAGCATGGGGCAAGGTGTAGGGGGTCTCTTTGATAAAATTGAAAGTCATAAACAATTAATTCAAACATTGTGAAATCATAAATCAAAACAAAGTGAGTTAGATGTCCAACGTTCCAAGAGAGTTTAAAACATGAAAACCAGATTTTGTCAACCAAGTGGCCATCTACGGATCCAAGTCTAGATAAACTGCAAAGCAATTCACATTCTAAACTATGAAGTAGCTTGAGTAGGGTAAGGTTGTAGCATCCCAATTTGGTTTTGTCAAACCTCTGTCTTTCTCTCATCACTGCCATTCAACAAATTTCATAGCTTGTGCCCTTTCTAACTCTTGGTGTTGAGCCCTCACATCTTACTAGTTGTGTGGGGTTAGGAGTGGGGCAAGCACATCTATTTATCATATCATTATATCATCATGTTTTATCAAGACAATATGAAGTACCGAAGATTGCAAAAGAAACTAAGTTTAAGATCACATTGTGTTTGCATCATCATATATCAGCATTATGAAATACAAAAAGAAATCATTTTGTTATCATTCCACATCCGTTACTTACATTCTGAAAAGCATTGAAAAGTGGAAATTTTAAACATCTAGAGTACACATGAGAGATAAGCCAAAGAGAGTCAACTCGGATACAATGGAATACCGAACCAAAAATAGAGTCTGTATATATCATAGTAGATCAAGTTTGTGTACAATGTCATCATGCGCTAGGCATGGTCAAAATGCTCACAATGAGCCCGAAATATACAAAAAAAAACTCATATAATGTCAAAAATGGTATCAAAGCAATAAAGGCTCAACGGCCTGTCAATCCCTGTGGGATCCCTCAGATGGTGCGTGACCGCATCTAGGGCTCCTGCTATGGCTGTGACGGTGCTGAGAATGGACTGAATGGTGTGAGTGCTCATGGTGGCACCCACTGCCTGTAGCCTCACTATGAGAATGGCTCCACCTCATCAGGCACTCAGTAGTCTCGTATCCAGCTACCTGGGTACGAAGGGAGGTCACTATCTCCACAACCTTCCAGATGGGAGTGAACACATCCGTATGTCGGCCGATGGCTAAGGGCTGTCCTGAATCAGCAGTCAACTCAGCCCGAGTCTTCCCCGAGGGGATCAACAGGGTGTCCACACATACCTGACGAATGAGCTCTCGCCACTCATGTGCAGACGCTACAAAAATAAAAATAAGAGATAGTGAGCTAGAAAATCATAGAACACAAATCAAAAGAGAATGCTAAGCTAAACATGTGAAAATCAATAGATAAAATTGAGAAAGGAGTATTGAACATACTTGGATCTCCAGGCATCCATGTGGGATTAGTGGCTACTGCGGTAGGTGTTATTGGTGGCTGTGGAGCCTCACCAAATCTAGAGGCATGGTTCTGTCTAATCACAGACTCATCATCCCCTCCAAGTTCCTCCTCTGAGATCAGAGTCTCTCTCTCTCTACGCTCACCTCCTCATGTGCTTGATCTGAGGATCTCCTGAGTATCATGCCACTCAGGGTCACTCTCATCTCCCTCCGAAGGTCCTGCCCCCTCATCCTCCTCTCTGACCGACTCCCCCTCCGTATCAACTCCACATCCTCCTCAGAGTCAGAGTCCAAATCAATCAGCTCATCCTCCTCCCCACTGTGAGTAGGAGCCACCCCAATCTGAAGTAAGGGTGCTTGAGGAGCACCAGCTACCCGCCGAGCCTAGACTACATGCCTAACTACAATAGGCACACCAGGAGTAACAACTGTCCAACCAGGATCCCCTCTAGGACCCCTCTGAGCCTCTCGAATAGTCCTATAAACAGGCTCCACTGGAGGAAGCATGACAGGGTATGGAAGACCGAACTGCTGGGGTACCCGGTCAAAGGGGTGAATCTCTAGTCTCCCAGCTCTGTCAACTAGCTGGCTCATGGAAGAGCAAGCTACCATCATCATAGCCTCCTCACCCCATATCCCTGCCATGTCCTGATAGGGTGTGGTAGTCATGTCTGTTGTAGTCAGGGAGGCCACTGACTGATGTGGTGTCCAGAGCACTGACATGCCTGTCCATCTAGCTGCCCGGACAGCCTCTGGATCTGATACTAGTACCCCCTGCCATAAGGGATGAAACACTCATAGAACCCAACTCATAACCAGAGTAGGGTGGCTAAGCGACTGTCCCTACAATCTGACCACTCGGTACAAATCATGGTATGTGGTCCCGAGAATGTCTGCTCCCCAGGCATACTTATGCCATGAGCCTCAATATGTGTAATGATGGGGGCCCAACAGTATAAAAGTGTATCTCCTCCCTTGTCCCTAATTAGTCTCGAGGACAGGATACCCATGATGGCTCTCCAAAGGATAGGAATGGGAGAAGTAGCAATAGACCAAACCTTCATTCCCTTCTTCAAGCCAGATGAGACAATAACATCTCCCATGTATGTGGCCCACTGTGTCATCATGGCCCTAGACCCCGCTGTCTCCAATGTCAGTCTCCTACCAAGTACCAGGAGTCCAAGGATGTGGTATACATCCTCCAGAGTAATAGTCCACTCCCCCTGACACCTGGAAACCAGAAGGTGTTCTGGTCTGCATCCCAGTAAGAGAATAAGTCACACAGAATGTGACTGGAAGGAGCAACATGGGGCACCCGTGCTATCCACCAGATGCCTGCCCGCTGTAAAAGATCCATCTCATCCTGGGTCAGCTGATCTAAAATCCTAGGGAGCCAATCACACACTCTCTCTCTCTCTCCTCCAGCGTATGTACTCCACCTTTTTCTGCATCCACCAAAACATGAGAAAAGAGCAAGTGAGTAAAGTACATCACATGATAAGCTCATCAAAAACATAGTAAACTATCAAAAATCCAAAAAAAATCAAGTTTTGAGCATGTTTTGATATTATGTTTAGAACCACCGCCCAATGCAGGGCGGCAGTTCTAGGAACCACCACCCTGCCTTGGGCGGTGGTCCCATGACCGCCACCCTACTTTGGGTGGCGGTCCTGAACCAATTTTCAAAACGCACCCTTAACCCTAAAAATGACCAAAAATAATGAAATTGACCATTTTTCAAAAAAAATAAAAGCATGCCCTATAGGCGCCCCCCTAAAGACTCATTCAAAACAATAAATTTTGAAAATATCCCCCCTAGGTGAACTTTTCAACATTTTAACTTTTAGGGTACAAAAAGACAAAGGAGGAAATAACTAACCTGAGAACACACCAGTCAATCTCCCACTCACGGAGGCATGATCACGATCTCGGCATAAACGTATTTTGCTATACTCTCATCAAGAACGGTCACCGTAAATCTAGAGCTCCAAATTAATCAAAATAACCAAATCAACAATGCACAAATGAATTGAAGAATGAGTTGGTTTTGATATATATATGTTATTTAACTTTGTTTTGAGTGTGTTTATTTACAGGGCTGGAGCATTGGTGCAAGTATATTTCTACATCCTCGCGTAAAATGTATGTCTTCTTGTCGTTTTTATTTAGTGTTTATTTGTTGATATTTTATCTATCTGCACTTGAGTCTTATTTCCCCCTTTTGTAGGTAATGGGAATTTGGACGGTGAGATCTTTGACACATGGGCGTGTCAGGTATAGCTTAAACTCCCCATTTTGGGAATACCATACTTGGACTCTACATTTTACGCCTCTTTCATGGCTAAGACACTTCTTCGAGGGGGCAATATGTATGCACCCAAAATTACACGTGCTACATTGTCAGGAAAATGGTTATAAAAGTCCCCAGTGATGATTCAAAATCCTTTCAAGAAGGTGTTCAAGCTCCAAAAACCCATTCATAGTATATATTTGTAGCCTAGATAGTCTTACTTAACTTTTTCATGTTGTTGGTACCCAAATTTACTCTTCTTTAAAGTCTGAGCAACATCATGGATTTGACAAGACACTCAGAGGCAAATAGATGATTATGTGTGTCGTTTTGTAGCTGGGGAAGCAGATCTATCTGGCTTTTTTAGCACTTCAGGATTTGAAAGAAGTGGATAACACCTTAAAAGGATGTGATCTTCTCCTAACTATTTTAGGTTGTGCCTTAAAACCAAGGTAAGAGAGCCTATTTTGTAACCTTTGTTATTGAAGAATGCTGGTAAATCCTTCTTTTGCACAAATTGTATAGAGAATAACCTTGGGAAAATATGATCAACACACCAAATCTGATTCTCATGAGTTGTCACTTCCAGATTATGGAGATATTTTCAAACACAAGGCTAAGGTTACTGAAGACATTTGGAATCCTGATCTGTTCTACATACTTTAGCAAATGGATTTTGTTCTTTTGTGGATATACAGAGTGAAACAAGGGTAGTTCAGGGTAGGATTGGTTATTTGAATAATTTTTGGTGGGAGATCAACAAGATAGATTGGAATTTGTCAGATCCTTGAGAAACTTCACAGCAAATGGAAAACTCAATAACATAAAGCTTAAAAACTAGTTAAAACATTCCTTCTAACCAGAAGGTGTGCATCAATGGAGGCCCATTTTTGCACTTTTTCACACAATCTTTGATTATTACTATCATATCGAAGGCTAGAGTAGAAATTAGTTTCTTTTCGATTTTCAAGTAGTTAGTTAATCCTTCTAAGAGTCATTTGAATATTTCATAGCAGATCCTCAGTGATGGATCCAAAAACTTCCCATCCTTATGGTATCTGAAGTCAAGAGAATATAGCCTGTAGGAGGTTGAACTACACATAATAGATCATTTGGAAAATGTTCTGAGAAACCAAGTTAGTTAGGTCACCATAGGACTCAGCACAGAAACAAAAACACACACCAGACGTTAATAAAGAACTTGTTTACTTTACAAATGTAGAAGTAGACCTTGATTATTTAGAAATAAAATCAAGGACTATTTTTTTATGATTGCCTAATATTTTAGTTTTGTGAATTTTTTAAATTATTTTCCTTTCTAGGTAGTTTAGCAAGAAGATATGTTCACCAATGTCGAATATCAGTTTACATAGGAGACTTAACCACTATGCATCAAATTTACCGTGCTTTCCCTTATCTTCATGTCTAGGAAATCAAACCATAAAAGCACATTTATCCCCACTTGTTCGATAGCCTCTTCAACTCTCCCCTGAACTGTCATCATGCGGCTGACTAGGAGATTCACACTACTAGATCTTCAGTCCAACTGATCCTCCTGATTCAGTTGAGCCATACACATTCACTAACATCTTGCTGCTCCAGTCTATTGAAAAAACTCAGGGGAAGTCAAGTGCAGTTGAAGGGGGACGTAGAGCTTCATTTTCATCCATACAGAGATTCATTGAGACGGGATTTTACCAGTAGATAAAACAAAAGTGATCCTATTGATCAATTAATAGTTAAGGTGTGAGTTGCTCACCCCACCTGAAAAGGAGAAGGTGCAAAGTTCTTCTAATGAAATTCAACAGGTTATTTAAAACTGGACATCATCTTAAAGCACCCATTTCCTTGGCCCCTCTTGATGTAACACCCTTGGATATTTTGTTGTATTTCCTCCTTTACATTATCAAGTGTTGACATGTGATTTTCCTTATAAAGATATGTTCTTTCCTTGATTTTTGGAGATCATGTTTGATATGGATAAATCATCTTCTGCTCTTAAGATCCTTTAGACTGAATTGGAATGGTTTGCATTTGAATTCATTTTTCACTTCTTGTAGGTAGAGTTGCAATCTGGTTTTGAGAATTGTAAACTTATCTCATTAATGCTGACTCATCCTTGGATCAATTTCAGTGATCCAAGGAATGTTTTAAATCTTCTTAACAGAGTGAATGGTAAATTTACATTCAATAGTTTGAAAGGCATAGTGGACTGAACTTTTGGTGTTTTATGAGGCCACATATTGGCATGTTTTGGCCCCATCTAAATCCTTTTTGAAGCCTCTTACACATACAGTTTTGAGACTTTGATCTCCTCTTGATGGTTGATATGAGATAAAGTTATGATTTTGCATATATTTAGTTTTATATGTTCATTAAGATCTAATATACTTATTTACTTTGGTGAATCTTGTCTTTTGTGCAAACTGATGTTTCTGATGTCTCCATGAACAAATTACAAGATGCCATAAGCTTTTGAAGTAGTAGGCCCTAGCCCGTAGCACTCTGGTTGTGCTCCTACAGCAGCCCGTAGCCACTAGCTGGGCAATGATAAGAGAGAATCATGACATCCAACAACAATGAGGCATCATGAAGTATATGGAGCTGAGCATATGAAGCTGGAAAATGAGTTAACCAAGTGGCAGCATTGTTTGGACAAGTCTAAGAAGTCTTTGGGTGATTTATCTTACCCGTAGCAAGCTCCAGACCTGCCCGTAGCATCTTCCAGAACTACCTGCAGCAACAGAGTAGTATGCACCTCCAGCTTCCCATAGCCAAAGAGAACTTATCCAACTCACACCGCAGTATAAGACAAAAAGTACCAGCTATCCTAACACATCATATGTAATGTTATGGTTACTTTGTTAAGTAGTTTTGTAATCAGTTCTTATCATGTAAATAAGACAGGAATTAGCTGTCTCCACTCAACAAATATGAAACAAAACAACTATAATCTATTTGAGTGGTTTTTGATCATATTCCTAGTATAGAATAAGTTAGTGATCTGTCTATATATATATATATATATAAATGTAATGGATATGTAGAGTAATAGATTAAGGAATGAAGTGATAGTTGTATGAGAGAAGCAGAATTGTGAATGTGTGAAGACATAATATATTAATGTGAGTTTGTGCTCTTAAGTTCATTGTAATCTCTTTGTTGTAGCAATCTTTAATTGCTACAGCTTAATAGATGAATCGTTTATCTTCTTGAGCAGTTCTGTGAGTTTCTAGGGTAGGATCGGAACTCACTTCTACACGAGGAAGGGCCCCCTCAGAAGGAATTGTAGGGAAGATCCTATTCCTCCATTTCCTATTTATGTTGTGTGGATTGATTATCAGTTATTCATTTCATTTCTAAAAGCTAATGAGTGCATAGTGTGTTGAGGTTTAGATCTGCAGATCAGCAACATCCATAGTTTACTTTCCAATTTGCACAAGCATTACTTTATACTCTTTGATGAATTTCTAGCCTACAAAGACCTCACTCCAAAGTATTGTAGCATATATTTTGTAGGCCCTTTGAAAATCTTACGCCCCTGGGTTGACATTTAATGAACAACAGAGTATGAGACCTAATATCATTGGTTGATTATTCTGCACATCATTTTGGCACCGTTGCTGGGGAAGGTGTCCAGACAGTACCATAGAAGTGATTCAATTTCCCACTTTCAGTCAATTCATGCTTTCATTTCCCACTTTCTAGAATAACCATTCATGCTTTCTAGAATAGTCGTCCTACTTTTTAGATCAGCTTTCCTTCCTGTTATTTCAAAAGCTTTCTAGGAGCTAGAATTCCTGCTTTCTAGGATAAATTTTTCATTACCGCATTGCTCAATTTCTGCAAATAGCATTAAGAATCAACCCCCTCATATATTTGAAAAAAAGGAAAATATACAGGAAAAAGCAAGAGAGAGAGCTGGAAAATTTATGCATAGAGAACGAGACTCGTTCGGAAGATTTTTGCCAAAGCAAAAACAAACTGCTGCAGCAGAGGAGCTACTTATCTCCCAAGACAAGGAGTATACTTCCACACAAAGAAGAAGAGTGGCAGAGGAGCTGCAACGTATTCAAGAAGAAGAACAAGAAGCAGAGAAGACCTTGGTCATGCTAGTGAAAGAAAGACAAGAGGAGGATTCAAACGAATCCCATACTCCACGAGGAGAAAGAACACCAGAATACCTACTCAATTTACCAAGTTCTGTTACAACTACTTCCACCCACCGTACAACACCTCAAGTATCTATACATTATCATACCAAGGGGGATGTTGATTGGGAATTTGAGGAAATTATTCTAACATCTCTTGGGATCCGTCTAACAAGGAAATACGCCATGGATCGAGCATCAGGAAATGAAGTTGAAGGTAGAGAACATGTTGCCTCCACTTTTGAATTCCCAATTGCAGAAACCACAGAAGATACTCCTATGAAGAATATTCCACCCTCAGCCCTCCCACACTTCAGGGGGACATTCAATGAGGATCCAGATACATTCCTATTTGAGTATGATGTGTTATGCCGAAGCTACGACTACCGAATGGATGAACAAAAGCTCAAGCTCTTTCCAGCCACCCTGAAGGATGCAACACTAAGATGGTTCATGGGACTAGGGGGAACACAGTCAGTAGTTGGGATGAGATGAAGAAAAATTTTCTGACCAAATATCAGGAATATGGCAAAGGTAGAAACTTCAGAAGAAATGACATATTCTGCATGACTCAAGATGAGGATGAATCTTTGGAAGACTACACGGAGAGGTTCACCTTCACTTTGCAGAAGCATAAGAAAACTAATCTCAACCCAAACACACTCAAGTTAGTATTTCTGAAAGGAATCTGAGATGACTTCTTGAAATTCTTATACCTCATGAGTGGAGGAGATGCATCTCAGCTAACCTTCGAGGAGATGCAACAACTGGGGAAGAATTATTTGAGATCAACGTTGGGTAAACTTTGGAATAACAAGATGCTGCCAGCATCAGCCAATGGGATCTCTAAAGCTGATGTAAGTAATCTACTATGGGACATGAAGATGGATATAATCAGCCACATGGCCACATAGCTGGATACGCTGCACACCAGACAGAAACAACAAGCAATGGACCAAGCCCTTATGGTCTACTACCCAGATTGTCAGAAGAAGCAAGCTGATTGCAAGTGTCAAGTTATAAAGATGAAGGTAGCAAGCATTACATCTGAAGAACCAGATTCCATAGCACTGCATGCCATAGGAGGAAATGAAGACCAAGTGTTCTACGTGGCACAAAGGAAACCTTGGCAGCCAAGGACAAACTATCCAGGTATGGGATCGAATTCACCATTTTCACAATCATCATTTTTCAATCAAAATGCAAATAACATGCCCAGCTGGAGTAATCCCTGGATGCCCCCAGCCCCTCCCAACCCACATTGGCCTATGCAACAACCATATAATCCCAATCAATGGCAGCAGTATCCTACTCCACCCTGGAAAAATCAACCATGGCAGCCCCCACACAATCAATGGCAAAATCAGCCAACCCAAGGTCCACAAAATCTTGCAAACCCATGGCAGCAACCATGGAGAGGGAAACAACCTTGGGGAAATCAGCAAGGTGGGTTCCCACAACAACCACAACATCCTGCAATAATGTCGAACACACAACCAACAAGACCGGCTCAAATACCTGCTCAACCTGTGCCAAATCCTGCCAATAAGTTGGCTCAACCAACATGTACTGCTGAAATAACACAGTACCCCACTTATACAGTGGACATCAATGAAGTCCACCTGTGTTCAGGAAGAACTCTACCACCTCCAAGTCCACCCATAATGAAAAACCCCACAATATCCATTCCACAGTCTACACCACAACCACAGGAGGATCCTGAACCAGCCAATAAAGAGAATGCAGAAACAATATCACCACCCTTCCTAGAATGTCTGAACCTTCAACGCACTCCTGTTGAACCTGAGTTTGATATCCTAGGGTAGCTGAAGAATGTTTGTGTAAATATTCCTTTGTTTCAGGCCATTAAAGATGTCCCCATTTATTCCAAGGTAGTCAGAGATTTGTGCCTTCAGAAACCTGGAAGGAAGAAGAAGGATCCTAATACAGTCCATGTCATTGGACAATTGGTGGAAATCATGCTGGGAAGAATGCTACCACAGAAATATGCAGACCCAGGCTGTCCAGTTGTCACTGTTCAGATCAATGGACAACAAGTCCATAATACCTTGATTGATCTGGGAGCTGCCATCAATGTCATAACAATGGAAACAATGCATAAATTAGACCTACAACATATTCATCCCACATCTACAATGTTGCAAATGGCAGACAGATCCACAGTACGACCAGAAGGAATCATAGAAGATCTGGTCATATCAGTAGATTCATGGGAGTACCCTATAGATTTTATTGTATTGCAGCCAAAAACAAAACTTGGAGGATATCCTCTGATCTTGGGAAGGCCATGGTTGGCCACTGTAGATGCATTAATCAGTTGTAGATCTGGCAACATGTAGATTTCAAATGGGAACATCACCAAGCAACTGGTTTTGTACCCACCGGCATAGGTATCACAAGACAAGGACCAGCCTGTCTGGATTGAAGAAGAAGAAGAGGTACCCCTCTGCCCTACTTTAACAATAGATCATGCATGCACACTGGCAGATCTAGAAGAGGATACCATCATCTCCAACATACTGCAAAACAACTATCAGGTAGAACAATCCACTCCTGAAGAATTGCCTTGTATTCATTGTCCTTTTTCTAATCTATGGTCAAAAGAAGAACCAGCTGAAAGTGATCAAAGGATCTTCCATCAACTACTACCACATAGCTATAGCCACATATGATCAATCAACAGTATAGAGAAAATGATAAAAGCCAAAAAATCCATAGAAATAATGCCAGGCAAGACACTCCGCATAAATAACAAATTAAGTGTGGAAGAAGAAAGAAAATTGACAGCCATATTACATGCAAACAAAGGAGCCTTTGCATGGGACTATGAAGACATGCAAGGCATCAGCCCAAAAAAGTGTACACACCACATTTACATCAAAGAGGAATGCAAACCCATACACCAACCACAAAGGAAAATGAACCAAAGAAAGAAATAGTCAAGGCTAAAATACAGAAACTCTTAGATGCAGGATTCATTTATCCAATCTCTGACAGCCATTGGGTTTCTCTATTAGTCATTATACCCAAGAAAGGAGGTGAGTGGTGTATATGTATAGACTATAGAGAATTGAACACAGCTACAAGGAAGGACCATTTCCCACTGCCATTTATTGATCAAGTGCTAGATACACTTGCAGGAAAGAAATACTTTGCATTCTTAGATGGTTTCAGTGGATACAATCAGATCCACATTGCTCTTGAGGATCAAGAAAAGACCACATTCACATGCCCATGGGGAACATTCACATATGTTGTCCTACCATTTGGATTATGCAATGCACCTGCCACATTTCAGCGGGCAGTCCTTAGCATATTTTCAGATCTCTCACATGACTGTGTAGAGATATATATGGATGACTTCACCATCTACGGAGACACATTTGAGGTATGTCTGAATAACTTGGAAAAAATATTAATACACTGTCAAGAAAATCATCTATCCCTAAGTCATAAGAAATGTTTCATGCTCATGGAGGAAGGGATAGTGCTAGGACACCATGTCTCTGAAAAGGGGATTAGAGTGGACCCAGCCAAGATTGCTATCATCAAGGACCTTCCGGTACCACAAAAACAAAAAGATGTACGCAGCTTCTTGGGTCATGCTGGTTACTATCAGAGGTTCATCAACAATTTCAGCAAAATGGCAGCCCCATTGTTCACCTTGCTAAACAAAGATGTTGAGTTTGTATGGACTCCTACCTGTAATGAAGCATTTAATCTACTGAAGCAGTTGCTCATATCAACCCCCATATTACATGGACCAGACTGGGCATTTCCTTTTCACATACATACAGATGCCTCTGATACTACCCTAGGTGCAGTACTAGGATAGAAAGAAGGCCATCTCAGCTATGCTATTTACTTTGTAAGAAAAAATATGCAAGCAGCAGAGCTGAACTACATGGTGACGGAGAAAGAATTCTTGGCAGTTGTATATGCAATCAACAAGTTCAAACATTACATCACAGGCTATCAAAATTTCATACACACAGATCATGCTGCCATCAGGTACCTCATGAATAAACCATCGGTATCTGGAAGAGTGGTAAGATGGCTTCTCTTGTTGCAAGAATTTGACATTACCATACTAGATAAACCAAGGAAGGACAACATTGTAGCTGACTTCCTTTCAAGATTACAAAGCAATCAAGAGGATGGCATAGTGGATGACTCATTTCCCGATGAGCACCTCTTCACCCTCGCTATCTCTACACCCTAGTTTTCTGATGTAGCAAACTACCTCATTTCCAGACAACGGCCACATCACTTTTCCTCAAAAGAGAAGCATGCCTTGATACGGAAAAGTGGTAAGTACTCTTGGATTTCTAGTTTTCTCTTCTATATTGGACCTGATTGTGTAATACAAAGATGTCTACGAGAAGATGAAGTAGTTGACATTCTCAAAGCATGCCATGACGAGCCATGTGGAGGACACTTTGTAGCCAAAAGAACAACAGTCAAAATCCTGACTGTAGGATACTACTGGCCTACATTGCATAAGGATGCAAACAGATATACAACCCACTGTGATAAATGCCAACGTATGGGGAGGCCTACAAGGTCAGATGAGATGCCATTACAGCCTCAGCTGCAACTGGAACCTTTTGACAAATGGGGGCTAGACTTTGTTGGGCATATAGACCCCAAATCAAACAACAAAGAGTACATCCTTGTATGTACAAATTATGTCACCAAATGGGATGAAGTAAAAGCACTAACACATGCTTGAGATGATAAAGTAGCAGCCTTCTTATACGAAGAGATATTCACAAGATACGGTGTACCAAGGGAAATAGTTACAGATCAAGGGCCACAGTTTACTGCTGATCTCATTGCTGACCTAGTGGAAGAATATATGATAAGACACAAGAAGTCCACACCATACCATCCACAGTCCAATGGCCAGGTTGAAGTCACGAATAGAGAATTAGAAAATATCCTGACCAAAATAGTCAATCTATCAAGAAAGGATTGGGAGTCCAGACTCCACGAGGTTGTATGGGCATACAGAATCACATGGAAAACAACTACTGGCTTCACACCATATGAGCTGGTGTATGGGAAGAAACCAATGCTGCCAATAGAATTTGAACACAAAACTCTGAGGACTGCAGTAGAGCTGGGAATTGATATTTCTGAAGCACACAAGCAAATATTGATGCAGCTCAATGCTTTGGATGAGTACAGACAACAAGCACTTCAGAACACAGAATTGATACAACAACAGCGAATAGGATGGCATGACAGATACATCAAGCCTAGGTAGTTCACACATGGAGATTGGGCCCTACTGTTCGATTCAAAATACAAAGACCACAAAGGAAAATTGTAAACAAGATGGCTTGGGCCATACGAGATCAAACATGTCTATGACAATGGTGTAGTCCAACTATGAACAATTGATCCAGTAAGATTCAAACTCCTGGTTAACGGTCACAGACTCAAAGTATACAAGAAACCCTTATCAAAGGAGCAATTTTCACAGCAAGTGCAGTAATCCATGTAGACAAACCCTCATATTGACCCACCAAGTTCAAAGGAAAAGGAGATTGATGAGGAAGGAAGGGAGGATGATCTCTACCTCCCATGGGAAGAAGATTGAAATGTTGTATATGGACCTTAATAGGGCCATAATAAACATTCTGCTACAAGCAGTAGTAGGATCAAAAAAAAAGAAAAAAGAAAAAACCAACAATGAAAACCCTTTTTGGGCATTGTTGGCAGATTCTGGGTAGAAAACCAGCTTGCTGGCTGCTCAGAACTGTGAAAAAGGGCCTGAATGGAAAACCAGCTCGCTGGCCATTCAGGGGCAAAAAACTGAAAAAAAAACCACAAAAGAAAGAGAAGAAAAAAATGTGTATTTTTCAAGAAGGATGGAAAGAAAAACACCTCAGCCAAACCTACTTAACACATTGCTTTTTCCACTTCCAGTTGCTACGGGAAACCTTCCAGTTGCTGCGGGCTCCTCAAACAGTTGCTACGGGAAACTTTCTCCTCAAACAGTTGCTACGGGTTTCTAAAATTTTTGGTAGATTTTTGGTCAGCCACAGGCATATTCAAAAGGAGGTAAGGAAAAAGCTGAGTCACAAATAATTACACAAAGTAGAATTCATGCTGCAGGTACTCTTTCCCTTCCTGCAAACATTCCTTGCTTGCTACGGGCAACCCCTTGGTTAAATCAGGCTACATGTTCAGTGCTACGGGCCACCTCATGGTCACTACGGGCACAATTTCAGAGTGCTGCAGCAAAGCAGTGCTACGGGTAGTCAAGAAAAGAGATGCACAAATCCACTCCAGAACTTGCAGGCATCATACAAAAGAAGAAGGAATGTAAGTTTCTAAAAATCACAAGCATCATGCAAGGAGGTATCATTTTTGTAGGTTTTCACATGTTGCAGATGCACAAATAGAAACAAGGACCTCCAGCCGAGTCCAAGAGGAACCTCATGTCTGATCTACCTAAGCATAAAAATTGCATAAACAAATTCCAGAAGAGCAATCATTTTTCAGATGATCCTTGCAATCAAATTACTCATTGGAAAAAGTGTTGCATGCCAAACCCTTGGACAAAGCATATTCCCATAAAAAGGTGTCACGTGAAGGAAAAATAGGTGGCACTAAGGTAAAAAGGTAATATCTACAAGTAGTAAGTATCTATTTCTTGAAAAGACATGTTAAAATTAAATATACGCCTTAATAATTTACTTTTTTTTTCAATCACCATCATGAGGGGACATTAATAAGTCCCTTTAGCAATAATTTGAAGGAAAAATGGCATGCGTGAAACATTTTTTTCACTCGGGATGAGTGACATCTGTCTGGGGGAGGAAGCAGGATTGGATCTCACTACGGGTAGATTTAATTAGCCACAGCAAGAGGACCTAGGGAATGATGATGCATGCCTCGATTACAGGGGACAATTAAAGATTGCCCCTGAGATGTGATTAAGCAAAACAAAAAGGGTGAAAATCAACGCAGAGATAAAAAACATGTCTGCAGAAGCTATGGGAGGAACAGTTGTTCACAGAGAGCCCACCGATGTCACACCCTTGAGAAATAACCCTCATTGCTGGGATATATTTGAATGGGCTGGATGGAAAAATTACTTCCAACTGCTAACCAAATACTCAAATGAGAGAGCAGAGCAATTCACAAGAACATTCGATGGACAACAAGCCATGGTAGCTGGCATATCATTTCCAGTAACAGAAGACTTGATTGGGCAAGTGACAGGACTCCCTCAAAATGGAGAAAATTGGGAGGAGAAACCCAATGCACAGCAAATCAGACAACAATTCTTCCAAGGGGAGCAATACAATCAGACAAAAGGGGGTATTGAGACAAGAAGCCTACCTGAGGCCTGGAGAGAAATTGTTACATTCATCATCAAGTACTTCACATGTGAAGGAAGGTATTCCCTACTCTATACAATGTAATTTAAATACTTAAATCACTTGAGGCATGGAATAGTAATAAATGTCCCAAACCACTTGCTGAATAGCCTAAAGAAAATGGAAAAAGAATATCAGAAAGGGGTGAAGAATGCCTTGTCTCATCACTGTCTGATCTGGCTAATCACCAAGCAAGGCCTCCAAAACATCCAACCTAGGATTGATTTAAACCAGGTAATAGGGAATCCAAACCAGCAACCTGCAGCACCTGAAGAAGAGAAGAGTCAAGAAAAAATTGAAGAAAGAGTGGAAAAAGAAGAAACCCCTGAGAAACAGCCACAACAAGAAAGGAGGTAAAAAAGAAAGCATATCATAAGGGTCCCTAAGGAGAGAGAAGAGGAGTCTAGCATACCCGTAGCAAGAAATACTAGGAGCTCTACTGCTATGGGTAGAAGAAGAAGGAGGCTCATCATTTCCTCAGAAAAGGAAACCACAGAAGAGGTAGGGAGTAAGAAAAGTAACCCTCATGCCTCTCTGTCTGCAGAATCAAGGGGCTCTGTCTCCAAGAAGATGAAAGGTGCAGAGGCAACATCACCTGCTAGGGAGCATAACATGCAGGAAAAGGAAGAAAAACCCCCTACACCTATAGTAGAGGAGGCACCTGAAGAAACTGAGACTACCTCAGCACCTAAGGAAAAAGGAAAAGAAAAGGTAGTAGAGGAAGTTACCCCCAAGAAAGAACAAAAGAGAAAAATAACAGCTGTAAGAAGATCTCATAGGATAAGGAGGAAAAGAACAACACAAACAGAGACCATAGAAATCAGTGAAGAAGCACCTCAAAAGAAGAAGAAGTAAGAAGTCTTTATCACAAAAGAAGGTTTGAGATAGTAAGAGAGATGGACAGTTCAGAAGAAGAGGAGAAGCAAGAACAAATACCTCCTGAGATACCACAGCAGGTAGAAATTGAAGAGGAGAAAAGTGAAGGGAAACAAGAACCTGAATTCCAAACTCTGGAGCAAGCAGTGAAGGAAATCAACATTTTGAGAAGCATTATAAGAAACCTGGAGGGAACAAGAGGATTGGATGCCCTGATAGGAGCAGCAGAAGCTTTGGAAAAGACTCCCATGGAAGAAGAAAAAGAAGAAGAACCTACAGAAGAACCTGAACCTGAACCAAAATATGAAGGTAAATACAAGGGAGGAAAGGATGAGTCCTTACTCCAAATGGTCCCATATAGAGCACAAAAACAGCCTGCAGTAGAGATTGAGGTAATACACTTTGACCTCACTTCTGAAAATACCTATTCAACTGGCCCTAAGGATGACCTATATACATTCTTATAAGAAAATTTTCTTGAAGATTATAATGTTTTTCAAAGGCTAGTACAAAGATTTAAATGGCATGTTGAAGCAAGGCAAGAAACATGACACATTGGTGGAGAAGGTGGAAAAACAGGAAGCAGAAATAGAGGGACTCAAGATGAAAGTAGAAAATATGTATGATCTTTCTACTAGGATTTTAGAATGCAGACCTCCACCACGAGTATATGCTCTATATCTGTAGGAGAAATGGTTGCATTTCAGATATGAGAAAGTATACAATAACCTTCCCTATGTTGTGGATGACCCCAAAACATTCTTTAACATGTATAGAGAATCTGATCCTGACACTCAGGCACAACTGAGTGAGTTTTATATCTATAACTTTGTTGTTCCTTCTAATGTAAAGTGGAATCCTAACATGTACCTGGGTGACATACTTCTAGATGCCTTCACATCCTACCTGAAAAATGAGAAGAGAAGAAAAGAAGAGGCAGATGAGTATCTAGAAATGGAAAAACAGTCTGCCTTAATGATAAGGGGAGAAAGTGGTTACCCTGAGGACATTGTAGAAGAATGGGCAGAGTTTGTATCAGAGGATAGATTGGCTACATGGGTTAGGCAAAGGTAGATAGCTGTCCAGAACCGATATTTGATATTCCTGGAAAAAGAAGGTAAAACAACTTATGTATCCTGCAAATCAAGATGGGATGAGTTGCCCACTATATTGAGAAATAAAGAGCCAAACTCACCTACAAATTTTAAGCAGGCCTTAAAAAGGGTTCATGATTACATAGAACTGGTAAGAATGAAAAAGGAAGGATGGATAGGATTGAGGTTTCATCCTCCCATCTTCTGGTATCCCATTCCAGATTGGAGGGAAATAGTACCTTTGGATAAAGAAAAAGAAGCAGCCTTATGGCATGAACTTGGGATAAGGGGAGGTCTCTATGGATATGGCCAGGTAGGTAATCAAGACCCCTATGACTACAGAAAATATTACGCCCTCAAGATGAGCCAGCTTGCTTAGGGATGAGCAAGTAGCTAAGTTGGGGGGTGTGATGAGGCCACATATTGGCATGTTTTGGCCCCATCTAAATCCTTTTTGAAGCCTCTTACACATACAGTTTTGAGACTTTGATCTCCTCTTGATGGTTGATATGAGATAAAGTTATGATTTTGCATATATTTAGTTTTGTATGTTCATTAAGATCTAATATACTTATTTACTGTGGTGAATCTTGTCTTTTGTGCAAACTGATGTTTCTGATGTCTCCATGAACAAATTACAAGATGCCATAAGCTTTTGAAGTAGTAGGCCCTAGCCCGTAGCACTCTGGTTGTGCTCCTACAGCAGCCCGTAGCCACTGGCTGGGAAATGATAAGAGAGAATCATGACATCCAACAACAATGAGGCATCATGAAGTATATGGAGCTGAGCATATGAAGCTGGAAATGAGTTAACCAAGTGGCAGCATTGTTTGGACAAGTCTGAGAAGTCTTTGGGTGATTTATCTTACCCGTAGCAAGCTCCAGACCTGCCCGTAGCATCTTCCAGAACTACCTGCAGCAACAGAGCAGTATGCACCTCCAGCTGCCCGTAGCCAAAGAGAACTTATCCAGCTCACACCAAAGTATAAGACAAAAAGTACCAGCTATCCTAACATCATATGTAATGTTATGGTTACTTTGCTAAGTAGTTTTGTAAGCAGTTCTTATCATGTAAATAAGACATGAATTAGTTGTCTCCACTCAACAAATATGAAACAGAACAACTATAATCTGTTTGAGTGGTTTTTGATCATATTCCTAGCATAGAATAAGTTAGTGATCTATCTATATATATATATTCAGATAGAAATGTAATGGATATACAGTAATAGATTAAGGAATGAAGTGATAGTTGTATGAGAGAAGCAGAATTGTGAATGTGTGAAGACAGAATATATTAATGTGAGTTTGTGCTCTTAAGTTCATTGTAATCTCTTTGTTGTAGCAATATTTAATTGCTACAGCTTAATAGATGAATCATTTATCTTCTTGAGCAGTTCTGTGAGTTTCTAGGGTAGGATCAGAACTCACTTCTACACGAGGAAGGGCCCCCTCGGAAGGAATTGCAGGGAAGATCCTATTCCTCCATTTCCTATTTATGTTGTGTGGATTGATTATCAGTTATTCATTTCATTTCTAAAAGCTAATGAGTGCATAGTGTGTTGAGTTTTAGATCTGTAGATCAGCAACATCCATAGTTTACTTTCCAATTTGCACAAGCATTACTTTATACTCTTTGATGAATTTCTAGCCTACAAAGACCTCACTCCAAAGTACTGTAGCATATATTTTGCAGGCCCTTTGAAAAGCTTACGCCCCTGGGTTGACATTTAATGAATAGTAGAGTATGAGACCTAATATAAGTACCACTAGTTTGGTAAGGGCTAGTTAAATTTTAGCGGGGCTTACGTGGAGGCTTCGCTAAGTATGGAATTGCATGTTGATTTGGAATTGGTACTCGCCAGTTTTGGGAGGCGGTGGCAAGGAGAGATAAGCGGGAGAATTAGGAGTTATGGCATTAATGAATCTCAGGTTTTGTGTGCAAACTGTCTTGCAAACACCAGAGGCACGTTTGTGAGAGGTTGTTTGGTTTTGCATGCCTCAGAAATTTTACTCTTTATGAAGCTATCTGGTTCTTTGAACCAGCAGTTTGTCTTCTTCTTCTTCTTGGATATTTTTGGTTTCTTTGGTCTATTTTCGATCAAGGGAATGTATAAGAGGCATTGAAAGAAGAATTGTTTGGTTTTTGATCTATTGTGGAGAAGAAAAAGGGTTGGAAGCTCAGCTGGAAGTCTCCTTCGAATTGGCAGAGGCACTATCAGGCATGATAGGCTCTACCCATTAAGATTTCTTGCTTTCTTCTAAATGATTCATTAAAACAATTCTTCTCACTTGAGATATATTTTTGCATGATGTGTCTCGGTTATTTACTTGCATGTTTTCATGAAATCTATGTGGTTTTTGGAATGTGAATCCATTGTTGTTAATGGTAGTTTTTGGGAACTTTCTCTGTACTAGTTATTAGTGGTATTCATGCGAATTTATATTTAAAGCTCTGTAACTTTTATTGTAACTTGTATTTAAAGCTCTGTAACTTGCATTCAAAGCTCTGTAACTTGCATTCGAGACTAATGTTGACTGAACTGGCCTTGCTACTTGTATGGTTCTGAATCTCTGTTTTAGTCTTGTGTTTCGTTGAGCTTGAAGTGGAGCTTTGTTCGTGGTTATTCTAAGCTTGTAATTAAAGCTTCGTGATTTGTTCTGGACTGAGTGAGAACTTGGTGTAGATCTGAACTTTTGGTTGAATCTTCGTATTCAACATTGTACTCTTATTCAGTTCTTACGAATGCTGAATTGGTAGTTGAGTTGTTGAGTTTTGTTCTGTACATATACTCTGAGCTGGAATATTTATTCTTGTTAAGGATTTGGGAATACTTGAACTCGTAATAGAGCATTGGTGTTTTGTTTTTGAGCTTGTATTTAGGGCTTTGTTTTCACTTATAGGCTCGTATTTGAACTTCGTGTTTGTCTGAGCCAGTATTAGAAGCCTTGTGAAGTTCTAAACTTTTGTTCGAAGCTCGTGTTCGACACTGTACAGGTATTCCATTATTGATTGTTTTGAACTTGTGTTGGAATCGACGGGTTTGATTCTATACTTGTATTCTGAGGTGGAGTATTGTTGGTATTGTGGATGTGAAAAGCTTTAAATCTCATTTTTAGACTGTCTGTTCGATAAGGTCTTGAGAGTCTTGTTTTGGTAGGAAGTAGACAGTGTAACTTCTTTTTGAGATCTCCTTTGTTTTTCTTCTTGAGAGGGAATGGTTGTATTACTTCTATCTTTTAGGTTGCACTGTGTTCTTGAACTTGACAGGGTGTGTGAATTTGAAGTGTATCCTATTCTTCTCTACCCTGAGCGAACCCGTGTCTTGTGGAAAGCTTGACTTTTTGTTCATAGAAATAAATGGACTGGAACTATGTCCTGTTGTGGGTTTGGTTGATCTTTAGTTCGTTTGGATCAGTCGTTAAAATATTAGAGGGTTTATGGAATGTATTATTTACTTTCCTTCTTGTTATTGATGTTGAAACAAATACTTCCCTGTCATAAGATTTTAACTGGAACTCAAGAGGCTTGTGGTGATTCTGTTCAGTCGAGTTGGAAGAAGTTTGGGATAGTACTTGTCTTAAACGCATTGTTTAGTTTTCTTACTCTCTTCTGATCTTTTATCTGATTCTTGGGTTTTAATAGAATGTGAATCTAAAACCTAGTATACTGAGTGTTGTATGAAAGGATACAATGTCACTATTTTTAATGCTTTATAATGTTGCTCTTATTTAAGATCACGAACTACTTTCTCATTTGCATTAAGTTGTTGATGCCTTGTAATGGGAATTTAGTCTTTGAGTTCATGAGTTGTATTGACCCTTGTAATCTTTTACTGTTTGAGGATTTTGACTCCTTTATGGATTCATTGAATGAATCTCCATGTTTTATAGAGAAGGGAATATGTTCTCTTGGGGACAATATACTGTTTAGAATCTGTACTGTGAATTTTCATTATGAGATTTGAATTTGAACTTGAGCTTGGTGAATGGAAATAGGAAACTAGTTTGTAATTTTTGTAATGGAAAGTTTGTAGTGTGCATTCTTTGACTGTGCATTCAGTTTTGTGTTCTCTTTTGGGAACTAGTTAAAGAATTTCTAAGTTTGAATTAGATAAGGGAATTCATTTCATAGTATAAATGAAATGAATTATGGATTGGGTCCTTTTCTATTTGAGATCCTTTTTCTGTTGATTGTATAAGTTCATTTGACTGAACTTATCTTTAATTGATTCTCTTCTGAGATCTTCTTCTGGATTGGTTAAGAGATTTATTTTGCTTGAGTATAGCTTGGATTTGTGGACAGTCTGGTTTCAGACCTTTGAATTATATCTACTAACATATAGAAGTTAGTAAGACTTTCAGTTAGACTTTTTTGTTTCCTAACCTACTTGGATTGAATTGGGATTCTTGTTTAGATGTTGTCTCTTTATTTATGGACTCCTTATATTGTTATCTTTGGACTGAGGTAGTGTGGTGTGTTCTAAACCTGATTCTATCCATCAGATGATTTGTGTATGGGGAATAAGAATGTATTGATTCTCTTCTTTTGTTTATATGGAAAGATGAATCATCCTAATATGAGCTATGTTGTAACTAACTTCTTTTGCTTCTTAGAAAAGATAAATGTGTATTTCTATTCTTATGGAATCATGAAACAATTGGATGACAAGACTTGTTGACTTTTTAAAGTAATTGATAGGATCAATTAAATCTTGATATAATTCTGATGTTGCGGATTATATTATGCTCTTTTCTTAAAAGTGAATTTAGACTCTTTAATCGTACTTCTTTTCTGGATGTTATTACTTATGATTGTTTGTATGATATATTAATTGTTTCATTAAAGTAGAGTTGTTTAATGGAACAATTAGTGGAATGCACTTCACTTTAATGCTTAGTGCTTATCATGCTCAGTTCATTGAACTGACCCGTGCTAGAAATTTTTGCAGATGGACATCGTAAGTGATAAAAGAAGGCAAGAAATTTTATGATGCATTGGCTTATTTAATTCTGGATCTTATGTAAAGAGTTTTGAATCATTCTTGAGTTGTATTGGAAAAGAAAAGTGATGTTCTTTTAAGATCTTAATTATGATTGACATGCAGAATGTCTGAATTGCATAGTCTTGTAAATGTATATTTAAAATCATGAATTGAAAGGTTTTGTGTTGGACTCCAATTTGTGAAGTGAAATTCTTTTGTACTTGTATGCCGGAAATAATAGTGATATCTTTGCGGTATTCTTTATATCTGTTTGTATACTATTGTTGTTATCAGATATTGAGTTGGATTAAGGAGATAGTATAATCTCCCTTATTATAATGAACTTGTTAAATTGCAAAAGATGTCATTCTCTAACTGCACAACTATAGTTTAATAATGAAATATGCATGGGACATACAATTAAACTATATGTGTAACAAATGATAAAAAGGTTATGTTAAAAACCTAACATTTAACCATGTAGAGGAAGACTCTTCCTCTCCCAAAGAATGAAAGATAAAATGATTAGTGGTTATGATCCTTAATCTTTATAACTTCATTTATATAGTAAACCCTGGCTGAAACTAGCTAGATGATACACTTGATTTGGACAACTAGGCTACATTAAGAATTAAACGTTGATGTTTGTTGTCCTATTTTGGGATAACTACTTGTTATGCCACGTTAATGAACAATAATGCAAACATGGATTAATGAAGTTCTCCATACCTAATCAGGATAAGTATGGGTAAAGAAATTAAGGAATGATGGAATTACGGTTAGGCATGGTTGTTGTAATAAATCTTAATCCAATTTAATTATGATTAATGACCACTAAGGGGGGGGGTATGTACATCTTGATGAATCAGTTCTAACGGATGTTGGCACACCAACTGCAAGACTGTACCCTCAAGAAGTCCTAGGACTTCTCAAGGATACAGTGTTGCAGTTGACATGTGGCAACACCCTTCCGTATTTGTTCATCTAGATTTACGCACATCTGGACTTGAACTTAGTTTCTCTCTAGGTCAAGTTAGTAGCATGTTTAGGATAGGTAGTAGCTTTCAATGACTCAGGGTACCTCGGCACATCTGGTTGACTTAGGTCAACCGAGTATGCCCATATACCCTAAGTCATCGTGAGCATCTTCCTATAATAAATTATGTTTCTAACCTGGGCTAGGGTCAAACCTTGGGCAAGTGGACTGACGGTAGTCAGTAAAGACCATTCTAGATAACAGAAGAGTGAGGTGAAGGATGTATTCTGAAATGATGAGTATGCCATCTAGGAATAGTAACATGAACAATATGTTGAAAATCTTTGGCCAAAGTATCGCAAGCTGCTGGTTACATTGTCCTATGTCACCTAGTTTAAAGAAACGTGATGTCAGATGAATATTGGTAACAAATATTCAGATAGGTTCTTTAAACAGATCACTCAGTACCCAAAATAGGGTAGGAGAACCAAGTATACGTAGTATACATAAATTATTCTATACTTTAAGTTAACATGAGAGATCAGTTGGTAACCGAGTCATGGAATGAGAGATCGGTAGCATACCGAGTCATTACAGTTGCATATGGTTATCTGTTATGAGATTGATTGGCATGGAATGTGTGTTCTAAATGATGTTTTATTTAGAACAGAGAACATTATGTTTCAAAAAAAAAATTCCCTTGTTTCTAAAGTCTTAAAATGGGAATGCTACAATTGTAGTTAGAAGCATATGTCAAATTGATGCCATACTCTTTGCACATTGCCACCAAAGGTTTGGCTCTTAAACTCATGGCATTATCAACAAAAATTTTAACTGGCACTCCAAATCTGCATATGCTTTGATTCAACACGAAGTCCATGACTACTTGGTGTGCTACCTTCTTGGTGGGGATTGCTTCTACCCACTTAGTGAAATAATCAGTGGCTACAAGAATCCATTTATGACCAACACTAGAAAGATAAAAAATTTCCCCTAAGAAATCCATTTGCCATTGTCTGAATGGGGCTTCAACTGACATAGGTTACAAAGGAAGGGATCCTGAAGCCTTCATTCTTCAAGAAAAATGCTGGCATTTTTCACATTTCCTCACCAATAGAGTTATATCCTTGAAGAGAGTTGGCCACCAATAACCAGCCCTCAAGATTTTCTGTGTTGTAACTCTTCCAGAAAAATGTCCCCCACAGACCCCTCCATGAAGATCAACAATTATTTTGGGGCCTCATTTTCAGTAATGCATCTCAAGAGCACTCCCTCGGGGTTCTTCCAAGCTAACCCAAAATTAGTAATGACATATTTTTTAGAGGCTAACTTAAGATTTATTTTCTAATTTTTACTCAAATATTTAGGGCAGCATAGATGTCTGAGATAAAATATTATATCTTTGTACCATTCAGAACTTACCAACTTTTCAAGGACATCCACCCTTTCTCCTTCTACTTCATTTACCTCAATAGTTTGCAGGTTGCTCTCAGCCATAAGCTTAGCTAGACCCAAACCTCTTACCAATTTCGTGGTTTGGATATCCATGTCATACTCCTGCAACTTGTTCACCCATCTACATATTTTGCTTGAGACCTCCATCTCTGATAAGATGTCTTTCACCATGGTGTGGGGAACATAAGCAACAACTTTAGAACTCAAGATGTAGGGTCTAAAAACCTTTGTTGCTTTCACCAAGGAAAATGTCTGCTTCTCCATGATGGTGTATTTTAACTCAGCTCCCTGCAATGCCTTACTAAAAAAGGAAATTGGTCTCTCAGCCCCTTCATCATCCTTCTGTAACAAAACAGAGGCAATGGTGTTTTCTGAAGCAAAAGAAAATACTTGAAAAGGTTTCTTGTAATTTGGGGCTGCCAAAATAGGGGCATGCTTTAGTGCTTCTTTGATCCCATCAAAATCCTAATGGCTGCTTCTTCCCACTTGATAATCTGGTCTTTCTTCAACATGCAAGTGATGGGGAGAGTCAACTCAGCAAAGTTAGACACAAATCTTCTAATGAAATTGATCTTCCCAAAGAAGGATTGGATTCCCTTCTTGGTTCTTGGAATTGGAACCTTGTTGATAGCCTCTACCCTTTCGGGATCAATCATGACACCATCCTTTGATACAATGTGACCAAGCAACTTGGCCTTTTGCACTCCAAAATGGCACTTCTTTGGATTGAGTGAAATGCCATACTCTCTACATCTTATCAGCATTTTTTCCAAGTGCTGCAAGTGATCACTTCTCTTTCTGGAAAACACAGTCACATCATCTTGGTAAACAACAATAAAATCATTAATGTAACCAACAAAAGCAACATCCATTGCTCTTTGGAAGGTAGCTCCAACATTCATCAGACTGAATGACATCCTGACATAAACATATGTGCCCCATGGAGTGGTAAAGGCAGTCTTTATTCTTTCTGACTCCTTCACAACAACTTGATTGTATCCAGAGAAACCATCCAAAGTAGAAAGAAACTCAGATCCAGTCACTAATTACAACATATTTTCCATGTTTGGCAGAGGATAATTATCTTTCATTGATGCTCTGTTCAGATTTCTAAAATCCACGCATAGCCTGATATCACCATTCTTTTTTCTAACTGGCACTAAGTTTGCAACCCAAGAAGAATACCTTGTTGGCTGAATGATCCCTCCATCTCTTAGCTTCTTCAATTCATCTTGCATTTTCATGGAGAGGAGTGGATTAATCGGCCTCTGCTTTTGTCTGAATGGTTTTGCATTAGATTCCAAAGGAATCTCATGTTGAAACAAGTCCTCTCTATATGCTTTCAGTTCAGAATAGGACCAAGCAAGGCAGTCCTGATATTTCTTTAACAATTGGACATAGGACTGTTTCTCTTCTTTGTTCAGATTGCTTCCCAACCAGATCTTCCTTGGTTTTTCCTTTGTGCCAAGGTCATGCTCTTCAACATCCCTTGAGGCTGCTACATGTCTGTTAATAATGCAATCAACATTATCAAAGTTTGATTCAAGAGAAACCAACCCTCTAGGAATGGTATTAGGTTTTAACTGAATGATATCTTTGCCAAACAAAGTTTCTTTTCCTTCTGCTGCACACACCATTGGCTCCCAATCAATACACTGATCAAAAACTCCCCTTTGTTCTGTAGAAACCATTTCACCTAGGCATCATCATCAAATACTTGCCAATTTTTTACGTTGTCAGGGACAGATGGCCTTGTTAGTACTTCAACATTATATTCACAATTGGGGGACATTGAACAAACATCAAACCAAGATCCCAAGACTGCAAGCTGGTCTGCAACAACATTGAACTTTCTATCATGATGCACAATATTAAATGAGTCAAACATTTCAATCAAATCCCAAACTACATGCTTGTATTGTTTCATTCTCTGATTTTAAGTGGCATACAATTTTCTAATTTTTTTGACAATCAATTCTGAGTCTCCTTTGACAATGATATCTTTAATATGATACTTCCAAGAAATTCTCAAACCTAATAATAATGCTTCATACTCAGCAATGTTATTAGTGCATTCAAAGTTAAGTTTGAAAGAAAATACAAACTCTTCTTGGCTTGGGGAGATCAGAACAATACCAGCACCATTTCCAAACTTGGAACAAGCTCCATCAAATAACAAGGTCCAAGGTAAACCAACTTGTTCAAGAAATTTACACTGATGAATCTTGTGCTCCCTGTCATCAGCAAACCCCACAAAGTTATCTAGCATCCACATCAACATATAACACTTCATAAGAAGCATTATTTAGATGCTCAATGAGGTGCAACATTTTATTCTCACCATACAATTTTACAAGGATGCCTTCAATTGGAATGGTGGAAAAAGACATATCCATCTGAACACTTCCACCAACACTTATAGCCCACTTTCTTGATAACAACATGCCCCATTTGGCAGGGCAATCAACAATGACAACATCAAGTTTCAGGTTCTTACCTGGATAAGCTGCAAGTTGTACCACCAATCCTTTCACACATCCAACAACGGGCACCTCTCTAGAGTCCATGGTAGTGCATCTTCCATATGCTGTTGTCACTTTGATATCCAGCTCATTCATGACCTCAAGAGGCATGACATTGCATGATGCTCTGGAATCAAACATACAATTGTGCAGCAGTTTGTCCTTAATGATCAAATTTGTAAAAAATGGATCAACATTTAATTGGGATTCAACCAAAGATGTCCCCAAGTAAACCTCAGGTGCTTCTCCAAGCTCTTCCAATGCTGGTGGTGTTTCAAGGTCTGCAATGGTTGGAGGAGGAGTTTCTACAATGTTTACATTTCTGCCTGGGGTACTCTTTTCTTCTTTCAATCCCAAGTACTCAAATGCTCTCTTCTTGTGCTCAGGAATCCTAAGCAACTCAACAATTGGAACACTAACTTTGATTTGACTCAAAACTTGGGCAATGTCATATGGAACATTCTTTGGCAAGGCAACATTGGAAGGGAGATTAGCAAACTCATCAGATGGCATGGGATTCTTGATAGTTTGGGCATGAGGAGAAGTATGAATCTTTTTTGGGACAACAAGGCCTTTGGAAGGTGTATCTTTCTTAGGAGCCTCTTTAGGAATACTAGTAAGCAATGGAGTTTTAGGTTTGGCTTGAGGCCCTGCTCCTTTGACAACTCTACTCCTAGTATTATAATCCTTTTCTTGAGCAACAACAACATTCATCAATAACTTCCTATCTTCCTCCGAAGGGATTCCTCCATCATACTTCTTTATCATTAAAGCTCTTAAATACTCAAAGTCATTATTAGGTATTTCAAAATCTTGCACTACATCTACTTCAAAAGTATGAGAAGGAGGAAGAAGTGGTACCCGGTGAATGCAATCCCAAAAAGTTGCAGTAGTTCGAGAACTTATCACTTCGGTTGAAGTTTCTCCTTGTTGTGAGCTTGAAGAGCAACCCATCATGCAAACATCATCATCAGTACCATCATCATTATCAGCTTCTTCTTCTTGCTGATTTACTTCACATGGAGGATGGGGTAGAAAGCATCTATCACACCAATCAATCTCATTGGCTTCATCAACAACAGCAACCCGGGTAGTCAGAGGATCAGGCACCATTCTACTTTCACGTGCTTGGGGATGTCTATTTGCAGATCCCATGGGTCCTTTACCTCTGTCATCTGACCTCTGATCACCCCTAGGATGATTTCCAAATCTGTCATGATTTTGTGCCTTTTGCTGACCTTGTGAACTCTGCCCAATTCCTTTCTCTGCCCGGGCTAGTTTGTAAGAGATTTCTTTGACAGCCCCTGCCAAAGTTTTAACAACCTCCTCAAGATCCACACTCTTGCTTGCTTGAGGTTTTTCTGGGTTTATCAGTTTGACACCCTCCCTCTTAGGAGGTTTTCCAATGGCCTTGATGTTGTTCTCAATTTACAGAGCCATGGTAAAGTCCCGCCTCAAAGTGTCAAGGTTTTTATTCCTCAAATAGTATGCAACCTTCTTGTCAAATGCATCAGCATACTTTATAAGACAAGATTCATCACATGGCCTCAAATTCACAGGAAATCTTCTCAATGTCTTATTGAATCTTGTATTAAAATCATGCACTGATTCATTAGGATTCTTTTTAATATTCTCAAATTCTGACAAAAGAAACCTAGGGTCTGTTTTGTCACCATACTGCAATCTAAATGCATTCTTCATTTCAGTCCAAGAATCAATAGAGTTATCAGGAAGAGCTTTATACCAGTCCCTTGCATCCTCTTCTAGAGTATGAATAAATAATTTAATGTATACATCTTCAAACTCTATTTCAAAATCCTCCATCATATTGACAAAGAGTTTCAAGTGTTGATCACCAGTTATTGCATTATTTCCTTGAAACTTAGGCAATTTGTTTCTTACATCCTGTGGCACAACATTTGGATAGCCATCCATACCTCTAAAACTGATGGGACCAAAAGTATTAACAAAAAATGGAGGTCTGGGTGGAGGCTGAGCCATATTATTTTGAGGAGGTGATCTTACACGAGAAACAAAGTGATGAGGAGTGAGGGGTCTGTGTGGTACAGGGATACAATTTTCAGAATGATTATCCCCTAATGGCTCTTTTTCATGGAAGACACTATCAGATTTGGAAAATACAGGGGTAGAATGAGATGCAAATATTTCAAATATAAAAGAAGGCCCCTCTCCAGATGGAGAATTCAGATTTACAAAGAGACTACCTGATTTAGAAGCAGTTGAGGAAGCATTGCAATCTTTAATCATGTGCTGATCAGTTTCACCAATGGAGATCTCTTTTCTTGATGCTTGATCTCCAACAACCTTCCAAATTCTTCCTCCTTCTGAATTAGACTTTCCAAACTCTGGAAACAACCTTCTACTAGGGTCTGCATGGTGAAGAAAGATCTTCTTCCTTCCATAGCTTTGCAAAGATTAGTAACAAATTTTCAATTGACAGAGGTTAAGACACTGGAATTTATCAAAATAAATCAACACGGAGTCGCCACTAAGGATTTTCACCTCAGATGTGCAAAAATGCACTAAAATATAATCTGTCAAATGTCTGTCAGTACTAGAATCTTGCAAAACTTATCAGATCTGATCTTCTTTTACCCAAATTTATCAATGGTGAGGCAAACAAAGTACAATAACTGGAAACTGGAAAAATTAGACAGACAACATATAACTTATAACTTTGTTCAATCCTTACAGATCTGACCAGAGAATGATGTTTACAAAATGTATTTTCACACAGAATTGCAAGAAACATTACCAGGGTCTGGAAAAATTTAAATTCTTTAAAGAGCCCCCAGTAACATTGCCATTTTGGTGTTGGTACCCAGATTTACTCTTCTTCAAAGGCCGAGCAACATCATGGATTTGACAAGACACTTAGAGGTAGATAGATGATTATGTATGTCATTTTGTAGCCGGGGAAGCAATCTATCTGACCCTTTTTAGCACTCAGGCTTTGAAAGAAGTGGGTAGCACCTTAAAAGGATGGGATCTTATCCTAACTATTTTAGGTTGTGCCTTTCAACCAAGGTAAGAGAACCTATTTTGTAACCTCTGTTATTGAAGGATGCTGGTAAATCCTTCTTTTGCACAAATTTTATAGAGAAGACCTTGGGAAAATATGATCAACACACCAAATCTGACTCTCACGAGTTGTCACTTCCAGATTATGGAGATATTTTCAACACAAGGCTAAGGTTACTGAAGACATTTGGAATCCTGATCTGTTCTGCATACTTTAGCAAATGGATTTTGTTCTTTTGTGGATATACAGAGCAAAACAGGGGTAGTTCAGGGTAGGATTGGTTATTTGAATAATTTTTTGGTGGGAGATCAACAAGATAGATTGGAATTTTCCAGATCCTTGAGAAACTTCACAACAAATGGAGAACTCAATAACAGAAAGCTTCAAAATAGTTAAAACATTCCTTCAACCAGAAGGTGTGCATCAATGGAGGCCCAGACATGCACTTTTTCACACAATCTTTGAGATTCTAGCACGAAGGCTCAAGTTAGAAGACCCAATAA
Source organism: Taxus chinensis (assembly GCA_019776745.2). Lineage (NCBI taxonomy): Eukaryota > Viridiplantae > Streptophyta > Pinopsida > Cupressales > Taxaceae > Taxus > Taxus chinensis. The sequence goes on along the minus strand of JAHRHJ020000215.1, from coordinate 34,447 downwards.
AACATCAAAATCTAAGATCAGTCACGCCTGAGGTACACCCAGAGGCTTACAAACAATCTCTGTCAACAGATGAAAGAAAAGTGATTTTAAATCATTTATTTCATTCCCAGATGAAAGCTCTTCTAAAAAATGAAATTGCAGATGCCACTAAACTATCACAAGGATTGAGATCTGTGTGATTCAAAGAGATTTTGATACAAGATTGCAATAGGAACAAGAAAAACTACTTGCAGACATTCTGAAAGTGAAATAAACACAAAATTTGCCAGAGATTTGACACAAATTAACTCAAAATTTATCAGATTCATCAGCAGGGGAGAGTTATTTAAACAATCTCAGAGCTTGTTGATGGCTATACACTTGTAACCAACTCAACATGAATGAAAATCTAACACAGAGGAAGTTAACCTGGTTTCTCAGAAAGTTTTCTCAGAGGATGAGCTTTTCTCAAAATTTTCTCGTGAAAATGAACTCCGACCTTTTGCAAGAGTAATCTCATTGCATTTATAATACACCCTTTACATCCAATTTGCCCCCCAAAAGAGGAATATTTGAAGCACCTTTGTTGCACATATCGGATCATGATTTGCAGAAAGTGACATTCAACAAATTCGCAAAAAGGTTGCCAGGTGTTTTCAAAAAGGTGAATCATTGCAAATATTTGCATCATTGTTCTAACTGGAGGCATATTCTTCATCCTTGGTGCCTGCAGCACCTTTTCCCCTCAAAAGAGAAGAATATTCGAGGGACCTTTGCTTGTTACCAATTTGTTTCAGACAGAGACATTTAACAAATTCAGATCCGAAATCTACCAGGTGGACCAACTGTGAACAGATCACATTTCTTGGGCCTTCGACTAATGACTAGGATGCCATGCCACAACTTTTCGGGAGTCCCTTTAATCATTCTGATTCTGTCATGTGAGAAATCCCCTTTTTAATCATTTTTCGGAGCCTCTGCATAGCTGGACTTGACAGGTCATCCCTTTTTGCTTCTCGAGGCAACGCCTTTTTCACCTTTTGCTCCTATACCTTTAATCATTTCATCCCTTTTCCCTCCTTTTCCTCTGTAAATTTTACTCTGTAACTTTTGGATCTGGCATTTTGTATTTTTGCATGAGCCCGAGAAAAAATCCACTTCAAAAGTACTTCAAATTTACAAATTGAGCTCCCAAATTGATTCAATTAAACTTTGCAGACCCAAACGACACAAATTTGCCAAAAATTTGATGAAGAATGATGCAAAAATGCATCTCCAAACATCCTGGAGCTTCAATGGTGGCAAAATCAAATGAAATGCACAGCTACCATTGATCCTGCGTTTCAACTTTTAATTTGAGCCCTCCACATGGAAAAATGCGATTGGAAATGGGTCTGGGGGCACCTTTTGACATTTTATAATTTTTTGGAAAAAAGTAAAATGTTAACATTTTTCTCCGCCCCTCCGCCCTCAGAAAACGGGCTTGACACGTGTCCCAATGTGGGTCCCAGCGGACCTGCGCTTCAACTTACAAATTTTATCCCTATTTTCCAAAAAGGAAAAAGTTCCATATTTTCCCCGCGGGCCCGCACCTCCATTTCCCCACCTGCTACGTGTCTCAATGGCGCACTTTGAGATGGTCCCGAAAAGTAGAGACCCCAAACAAGTGTGGGCCCAACATGTGTCTTAGTCCGACAGAGTCTCCAAGTGTCCTCCTGGTGCTTCTTCAAAATAAAACTCAAGGGCCGGTCCCCAAACATGCGCGGTCCCTCCACGTGTCCCAGGCCCCTTTAGGAAGTTGCGTGAAAATTCTAAGTACAGGAAGGCCCAGCGGAAGCCTCCACGTGGACATGTTTTGTGTTGAAGTGAGCCTTAGAATTTTTAAAGTGCCCCGCAGAGCCGCATCCAACCAGAAAGGGCCACTTTTCAACTGATGCCAAGAAGTAATTTTGACCGGGAAATTACACCCGTCAAACCGTAAAATGCAGGACAACCACCATTTGAGCCCGGGGAGACAGAAAACATAACAGAGGCCACAATCTGAAGAATTTCAATGAAATGCATCTTGAGCCGAATTTGCTAAAAATAGATTCATTTGGTTGGTTCTCCTTGCTCCTATTTTTAAATAGATTTAATGAGAGGAACTACCTCTACTTGCCTTGTGCATGAAGTAACCTCCTATCCTTCATTCCTATATATTCCATGCTTGTATTCAAGAAAAAGGCCTGAGAATTTTGTGTATCTTGCATTGTTGTGCATCCCTAATCTTGCTAGGAATTGCATAGCCTAGCTCAGATCTCTTGTGCTATCTCTCTTCTACTTGCATTGCGTCTAGACTGCTTCCAAGCTTCCATCGCTCAAGTGCCATCCTCTTGTTGTTGTTCTTTGCATTCCCAATCTTTTGGACTCACATGAACACTCAGAGAAAGAAAGGAAAGAACTGAGGGGACAAATACCGATACTACTAGATTTGTCAAAGCTCTTGCTCTTCCAGGTTGGATTTGTGTATTTGTTTTCTTTGTTTTGTCAAATTGTCAATTGCATATTGAATAGAGTAGAGAAACAGTTCATTTCGAGTAGCTAGATAATTGCAAGTAGATCAAATCAATAGGAAGTTTTCTCTTTAACATTGTCAGGGAAGTTGTGGGGGAACAATAGCTCTGTTAGAGCCATGATTTGTTCTTCACTTTTGAAGTAGAGTTGGAAAGATCTTGTTTGAGTTAGAATAGATATTAGATTTAGATTCACACATCTACACAGATAGTTAGCTACATCTGGCTAGTTATTTATTTTAAACTAGTTTATTAGATTAGATGCATTATTTGAAAAGTTACAAAAGAACAAAAACATTTATTTTTCATAGATTAGCTTGTTTTACTGCTTTGTTCTGATATATTGAGAAATTTTTTTTAGGTTAGATTTCCTTTGATAGATAGTTTATTTACTGAAAACAAATCAATTCATCTTGCATGACCATCAACGGTCCATAACAGGAAAAGATTTACAGTTGTGATCCCCTGGTCCCACAACCCAATGGGCCAGAGCTAATAACTGACATTGACACAAGTTTGCGTTGTACAGTCTTACGTACACCTGCCACATACACTGAGAAAATAAGACAGTTAGAGACATTGAACATAGCTTCTAATCAAGCCTACGACTTTTGGACTGCTCCTAGAAATAGGATTTGATTGCATGTATGACCATATAAGGGCCTCAACCTCAACAATTCTTTGGTTATGACCCACAAGTCCCGAAACCCAACAAGCCTGCTAGTCAGTTAGATATCGACACTAGCTTACGCACATTGGTATTCATATCTTCACTGCTTCTACCCAATATTATTACACAACTTTCATTGTTGAATATAGCAACCAATCAGGCTAAGACTTTCTGGACGAGACCAGAAAACCGCCCTTAGTTCTTGTAGCTCCACTACACCTCTTGTCATAATTTCCATGACCTTGTCTGGAAACCCATACGAAGCACCTGTAGGTTACTTTCCATGTATTCCACAACCAATCAATAGAATCTTGGAAGAACTAGACATCGATTGGGTGGAGGAGTAGAAGAGGTATGCTCTTATGTGGGTGGAGGAGCTCGTGCCAAGATTTCCTCAATAGATGAAGTAGGTCAGTTTTGAGGAATAGTTGGCATAATATCAAAAACTGTATGAACCTCACGGATGGTGTTGTCATTGGATGAAGGTTCACTATTTTTATTAGATGATGGTTTATGATTAGGGAATGGATTTTTGAAGATGTGAAAATTCTGATTTGCTGGTGCATTCGGGTTGTCTACGACAAGGTCTCCATTGTCTATCATCTCTTGAACAATGTTTTTAAAAGTTATGCAGTTACCATCACTATGTCCTTTAACACGATGATAATTATAGTAGTCATGCTCTTTATACCATGTGGGCATAGGAAGAGTGGGGTTGAAACCTGTATGAGGTTTTATGGGAGGAAGTGTAATGGCTCCAGCTTTAAGAAGTTTTTCCAAGACCGAAGAATAGGGCTCTCCGATCGAAGTGTACTTCCGTTGCTCCCACCAGAGCTAAAAGCCTAAACAGGAGAAATATTGGAAGAAGGTTGAGCCTGATTAGAAGGATGAGGTGGACCCACCTTGAGGACTACCACGTTGGCCGATCCTTTGGGCTTTGAATAGTTATTTTGGGGTTTTGAAGATGAAGAAGAATCATTGGATTTGAATGGGGTGTTCTTGTTCCGTAATTGGATTTTCTTTTCTTCAATGGCATGAATTTCCAGTTTTCAGGCCATGGTGAATGCTTCATCAAAGGTTCAGAAGGTTTGGACTTGTAGAGTTGGTGAGATGTGTCTGGCACAAGCTCTAGTGAACAACTCAATAAGTTCAGTCTGAGGTAGTTGGAACGTCAATTGGTTGATGAGACTCCCCCAACGGGCAACGAAATCTGTGATAGATTCATCTTCGTACTACTGGGTTGAATAGAGATCAGTCATGGTGACTTTCTTGGTAACATTGATTGAAAAATGATCTAGGAAAGCTTGGGCTACTTGATTAAAGGAATAGATAGAATGTTGAGGTAGTCCACTATACCAATCTAATGTTGGTCATGTCAGGGACATTGGGAAAGTTCATAGGAGTAAAGCATCATCGTGGGTGATTAGGTAACACCCATGTTTGAATGACCGCAAGTGTTGTTGCAGGTCTTCTTTACTATTGAAGTGATTGAATTTAGGCATTTCCCAATGCACTGGGTAAGGACGAATGGGAATAGATGGATGGATAGGCTCATTACAGATTTCATCATATGTTAAAGAATTATGGGAGCCAGAAACATTGATGCTTCTAAGGTCTTCATCTTCTCCAACATCATTTTAATGAGGTAATTAGTAGGTTGGGATGAATAAGTGCCCCCTGTAGAAAGAGGGGGTTGATCTTGAATGTACGAGGTAGGTGGTATGTTTGTGTATGGTGGTGCTGAGTATGAGAACTACATAGGAGGAATAGATGTGGGTGGCACATAGCCAGTGTAAGCAATAGATGAGGTTGGGGGTTGTTGGTAGTATGTGTAAGTGGGTGGGGTAGTCGTAACAACTCTAGTGGTGATTGGGGGTAAGGATTGTGGGATAGAGAGGATGAGGTTTTGGAAAGGGGTGTAAGTTGCCGACACCAGAGGTGGTTGTGATGTAATGGGTATATGTGAAATGGTGGGTGCAGATGAAGCTATACTCATAGCGACTATCAGAGGGACAATCGATGTCGCGGGTGTGATCGATGACGTAGATGCTACAGTTATAGTGGATGTGGGATTTAGCTGAGACACCACATGTGATAAAGTGGATGACGGTAGCACCGAACTGGTGCTAGCTGACATAGAAGTGGGGGATAGAGCAGGAGGGATAGATACGGGCATGTCATATATTAACTATCCTGAGGAATCCCGGGTGGAAGAATGAGCAAGGTAGTACTGGAGGGCAGCGGTGGATTCTTGGTCGAGGAGTCTCACAAACTCCTCATCACCGGTAGCGATGGGGATAAGCTGAGTTGATCCATAGGTGAAAAAATGGATGGTGGTGATGGACTAGGTGGGATTGGCTAACGGCTAGCATGAAACACAAGGGTGTTAGTTTGGCTGCGAGTCAACACCATGTGAATCAACATAAATCAGGTGAACTGTACTCTGTAAATGACACAGGGGACAACAGAGATGGGAAAAAATAGATTTTGAGAGGAAAATTGGATAAATATTTTGATAAAAATCAAGACAGGGTGACCGATGCCGGTTGCAAGAACCGATGTCAGTTAAGGTGTGACCGATGCCGGTCACAAGATGACCGATGACGGTTACTGTGAAGAATAACAGTTTCAGCAGAAACTGGTGACTGTTAGACAGGGAGACTGTATTGGAGGACTATGATCAGAATACAGAGAGTATGGTGACACACAGAAACCTTTAGACAAAAAAGAAGGTGAGATGAGTGTTCTCTGGATAAACTGATCCAACAGAACAAGGAACCGACGCCGGTTTGGTAAACTGATGTCAGTCAGATGTAAACCGATGCTTGGGACGATGTTACTGTGAAATCTGAAGAATGAAGAAAAATGAGGTGTTGTGAATTTAGATTGTATGAAGAATCAACCCAGAAGCCTGGGTATGATAGGATGATTCCCTGACACACTCAGAGAAAGTCAGAATACTCCAACTATGATGGTAGAGTGTGAAAGGAAAAAGAAAGATGAAGAAAACGTATCCTCTCACCTCAAAACACAAGTCAAGCACAAAGCTATGAAAACACGCAGTCCTAAAAGTGAATTTTATATTTGTTGTAGCTTATGCTATTTATGACTGACACATGAATTCAGAACAGAGTTTTTGGTTGGGAAGGCATCCTATGAAAAAGGAAATCTAGAGGGTGAGGTTTCAGGTTATGTTATGGTGGGGGCGGTCCTTCCTCTGATGGGGTACTAGACAGAGATAACTAGCTGGGGATTACCTGTCAATCCTCTGATCATGTGATCATTGACAGGCGTTCCCAGGTAAGATGTCATTTAAGAAGGTGTGTATATTCAAATTTTTGTGTAGTTTGGCAAGAGAAAGAGAGAGAAGCAAGTGCTTTCTATGGTTCAATTGTGTCAACCATCAGCTGGGCATGACTTCCAGCATATAGGTTGCCCTCATTTTTAATGTGAGCTATAATGCACAAAATCAGAATGCAATGCAAGTGTTTTAATACCCAAATCGAAATATGATATTCGATGTAGCAAATGATGAACAGGAAGAGGGATGCTTTTTCACTAATGCAATGCAAGAAAGAAGAAGTGGTTCATTTTAAGCCCCAAATGACAAATGTCATTTAGACAATTAGAAGAAAGGAATATTACCAGGGAGAAGATTAAATGTGTAATTTTTGAAATGAAAGAAACACACAAAAATGTTTTCCCTATATGAAGAAAATGCAATGAACCCAAGAGAGGGTCCCACCGGGCGTGCCAAAATGTTTCACCATTTTCTTTACATTTTGAATGTGACGAAACAGATAAGGGTGTAGGCCAAGGAGGAATACCTGTTGTGATGGTTGGTTTGAAGGTTGTGTGCACGTTCTGACTTCTCGATCCAATGCTGACTGTGAGAGCTTCCTTTTGGCTAGGAGGAACTACCTGAAATACACAACAAGACCACAAAAAGAGGATTAAATAATATATGTCAGTGGGCTGCCTAGCATGTGCTAGATCCAGGAAGTGTGATACTTCCTCGATGGCAGTCAACCCACTGTTTAATACAATTTAATGTAAGAAATAATGTAAGTAAATAAATCCTACTGTAATTGATATGATTTAGGTATCTCATCCAAATACAATAAGAAAATCTAACATAACAGGCTAGGTTATGATCAGATCTAGAGGTGGGGTAGTTGGTCAGGGTTCTGGTACTGGTTAGGGTCAGGTTCTGGGTCACTTAGGTTGTTTGGGTGAAGATTCTTAGGTTTTGTTATTGATAGGATGGCCAAAACACAGAGACCGGTATCGGTCAGATATAACCGATGATGGTTTAGAGAGAACCGACGACGGTCATGGGTAACCAGCATCGGTATGGTCGGGATGATAGGAACTCAATAAGATCTGATTGTGGAAATTGGTCTGAGGTTAGACAGAGATAAAAAGGGGAATGGTGAGGTCTGTGGGGATCTTAGGAACACTCAGAGATGTATAAAGGTCATGTATAGATGATCAAATGGTATGGTGGTGAAAGGTTGAGTTTGTAGGAAAGTGAATGGTGGGGGAATGGAGATGCTAATAGAAAATGATAACAGAGATGACAAAAACCTTTAAAATAGAACAAGGATGAAATGACACAGGTGATAAATGCACTTACTGATGTTGTAGGTCCAATGGCTGGGTGGTGGTGATGATTGATCAGTGGGATGGAGCTTGGTGCCATGGTGGTGCTTCCCGGAATGCTACCATGAGAGTGATACCTCTGGATCTGTCTTGATGCTAGCTATGGCTGCTTGGATGTGTGAAAGAGCTCTGGTTCTTGCTTGCATGCAGATCTCCTTTTGCTCCAAAATTCAAGAATGTGGCCAACCTCTCAAACAAGGTTACCAAAGTGAATAAATGGTAACCGACGACGGTTTCAGGTTGACTGACGTCGGTTTCAGGATGACCGGCATCGGTTAAGGTGGGATTCCCTAGGTTTACTAAAAATGACAGATCTTGCAATCATTTGGGCTAGGTCTATCCATTTATCATGGATCAAAATGGACGTTATCTTTTAATGAGCGGGAATGTGGTTAGAGGAATAATAGGCATTGATTTTTAGGGTTGAACTAAGTCTTAGTTAGTTATGGTGAGTAGATAGATACTAAAAATAGGTTTATAATGAGGTGTCTAGGTGAGGTGGTGGGGTGAGGTGTCTAGGTGAGGTGGAAATTGGTTTAATTAAGATAATTAAATAATGAATAAAGTGAGGATGAGTATTAATTTAATTAAAGTGATTAAATTAATATTAATGTGTGATGTAAGGGTCATGGTTAGGTAAAAGTGTTTAAGTTAGCTGTTCGAAAGGGGACCAAGGGGAGTGTGACCCAATTTTGGTGTCTACACCCTAGTGGTCACTCGAAAAGAGTGAGCTTACAACCAAGTACTGCACTACATTTCAGACCCCATGTAGTTTTCATGTGTGTGTGTAATAATTGTGCCCTAGGTGGCTCTTGTGCCAGATACACTTGAATAACAAGAAATAGCTAGATGTACCAATGTAAGTAGATGTGTGGATGACAAAATGAACTTCCCCTCCTATGTGTGTATGTAGAAAATTCATTCCCTTGCTCCTTGAGTGAGTGTTAGATGGATGCTTTGATGCTATTACAATGCCTTTGGATGCAACCTTAGGTGGTGATAGTAGATGCTTAGAGCTTAATCCCTTATTATGGTCACATAACTTTATATTTATATGACTCCCTTGGTTGAATTTCACAATTAACAACTAGAAGGCTGACCCATAAGAAAACAAGATGCCTTAAAGATAAAAGATACCCAAAAGTAGCGATTAAAGTAAAGAGAGGTTGGGGGCATCTAGAGGGGAAGAGGGCATCTGGGTACTAGTGTCCAGATTCAGAAACAATAAAGAAATAAAGTATTGAATGGGATATAGGGTGTAAGAGGCCATAAATAAGACATGAAACACAAATAAAAATCCAAAGAAAGCTGTCAATTGCTATTTTTCTCACATAGGAATCATATCAATAGTAGTATGTGAATAAGACCTAGAAATGTACCCAAAATACGTGATTTAGTGTCTACATTTGGCCCTACTTTATGTTTTTGAGTGAATACTCGATAACATAAAGTAGATAAGAGATGCATACTTGATAACCATGTAGATCTATGGAAAAATCATTCCTAGAAGATAAGAAAAAACATTGAGTGATGAAAATGAAGCGTGGAAGCTAAGCTAGGAAAGAGGACGTGACCCTAGGGGTGAAAAGCATAATGAGTTGCATCATGTTGTGTTTGTGCCTATTATCATTATTAATTGATGAAGAGCTACTTCTTGTTGTGTATTAAGGATAAACCTGCAAAAGAAGAGTGAAAGAGTAGTCAAAGTCATTTACATGTGAAAAAATTGATCCGTGATGAATGATAAGGATAGAAAATGTCCTAAAATGTTGTATAAGAACAATTTTTTTGGGCGATATCATGCCAATAATGATTTTTTTGGGCGATCTCACACCAAGTGTAAGTTTTTAGGGTGATCTCACCCCGCGACAGAAGAAGTGTTAAGAAGAAAGGTCTAGTCTTATTCTCTATCCTTGACTACTTCCTGACAATTTATACACCACTGTAGATGGTGTGATCCTACTTTGTTCCAATTTGATCCATGTTGATCTAGTTTTATCCAATGCAAATAGAAGAAAGGAGATAACATGCATGTTGATTGATGGAGGACTGTGCCTGTTATGTGAAAACCATTGTGTAAATTTCTCAAAATTGTGTTGATCTGAGAAAAAATCAGTAACTTCCCCTATTCATATGCACCCAGGAAGGGTTAGGAGTTCCCATGCACTAGTGTCTATATCTGGGTGTTGACATTTATGCTATGTTGAGGAACCAAGTCAAATTATGAGCCCTTTCTGTAACTAAAGACTATTTTGTTTCTGTACTATGAAGGAAAGAAATTGTGATTGCGTACTGTTGAATGGGGTGACTGATTCACCTAATGTATGCCCCCTCATTTGGGGTGCATGTGACATCACTAAGAGGATGCGGCCCAAAGGAGAGGACCAAACGTTGATCTAAAACCGATGCCCTGTAGAGGGTTGGAATGTGTTTAGTAGAAACCAAAGCACATGCAAAAAAATGCCTTGAAAAATGTGTTAGTGCAAACAAGACAAATATGCATATAAAAGAAAATGTGTAAGCTAGCAAGAAAGAAGACAATGTAGACCACAAAAAAGTGAGTTTCAAACATGAGACATCACTCACAATGTTGCAAGACAATCAAGGCCGCAACGTCTAAAAGCATATAATGTGCACACAAGATAAAGGGAAGAGCCCACAAAAAATGACAAACAATGTCAAACAACGGTAAACTGTAGCAAATAAAGTAATAGACAACCATGGTGGCAAATAGTTTCTGCAAAGGAAATGATGCTCATGAAACACTTGTTAGCATTTTAGAAAGATAAAATTATTTCAAAGTATGTATGATCCGATATAGTAGTGTGATAGTAAGAAGATGTAGTATAAAATGAAACAATAACACCTGTCATGTGTACGAAAGTAGATTCCCCTAGGAACCACTGTGGGACTGGTAAGAGGTACAATTCTAAGCATCCATGTTGCATGTAAATATATGTAGAATTTATGCATTCACAACTAGAAGGAGAGTGAATGCACATGTGTATATAGAAAATATAACGACATACGAAATATCCAGCTAACATGGTAAGCAAACTGTACCATGTGAATATAAGTAATCAAGAATAATTACAACCAAGTTATGCAACATGTTGTGAGTGTGATTAAGATGGAATAAAAAAGTGAGCCTGATAGGGATTAGATGTATTTGTTTGATAAAGCAATGCTTGTGGCTGCATAGGCAAAGAAATTGTTACTAGGAGTGGTATAGTGCAAAGTGGGGCTTGAAGTTGAAATACAGGCGGTGAAGTAGACATATTTTCAAACAGTTGGTTATGTGCTTGTTTTCTAGTGAGTACCATAATAAACACACACACACACACACAAAAAAAATGGAAAAAATATTAATGACAAAATGTGTTGATTAACAAACAACAAGAAAAAGCAAGGAGAATGTTATTTCATTCTTGTTTTGCTTGATTATGAAAGGTGAAATGTGTAAAATGGCCAACGAGGGTCATAATAAATGGCCATCTAAAGCTGGTTTCAAGTGTGTTTAAAGATGGAGTCCTCGATATACCCAAAGATATGTGAGGCATAACTCTGTATTATTATCGGTACATGCGGGTATATTGGAGCCTACCCCCTCACTTCACGGTCCCGCTACGATAAGGGAGTTAGGTGCTGAGCCAAAATATATCGACAAATAGGTGTTTATACTTGGCCAGAACACCGAGTCGGTATCCTTATTGGGTGATGACATCCCAATCAGTTTCACTTGGGTGGGAGTTATTTTGAATGCATTTTTGGTCTTAAAGTGATTTGGTTGTGTGTGAGGGGAAAATAAGTGAATGCAATGAATTTTCCTCTTAATTAGACTATGTGAAACAAGAAGGATGCGATTGTTCCATTTTAAGGTCCCAAAATGATGTGTTGATTTTGATGAAAACAAACAAACAAGAATGCAAAATAGGAATTTAAAGATACAGATTTAAAACTTACCGCAAAAGCAATTCCTTGTTTCCTTTTTTTCAAATTTTTTATTCTTTTGACAATTATTGATTTTTTTCTTAGCAAATCTAGAAGGAATTATTTCTAGAGAGAGAGGCTGCAATTTGATTAGAATAAGAAGGAAACAGAGAGAAAAATACTATAAATTGTTAATAAAATGTTAAGAAAAATAACACAGGGTAATCACAAGCAATTAAGCTAATCGTCAGCGATTAGCAGTCAGTGAAAAACAAAAATCAAAATGATGATAAAATGATGAAATAAAATAGGAATTAGTGTCCCGCAAGGCGTGTCATTGTCTTAATGGATTTCAAGGGGTAATAATTGAGCTTGAACTCAGTATGGTGGGGTTTCTGGGATACCCACAGATGTTAATTATTTTTTGTTTGTGCACCGTTTTAAAACAATAGATCAAAAAGCTTCTTTACCTGTAACAATTCTTGTAAATAAATAATTTTATGGTTTAGGAAAACACTTGAGATTCTATTAGTATTTTTGACCATTCTTACAAAGTGATACAACAAGAATATGATTATCACTTATTTAGTTAGATACATATATGATTAACACATACTATGGTTTACATCCATAAATTAGATTCCTGATTTGTATATAGATTCTCAGATATGTTAGAGGTTATAGAATCAACAGTCTCCTCTTCTTCCTCAGTTAGGTCGGAATCGGGAACGAAGATATAATCTTCAATGAAGAAATCTGAATATTCCTCTTGAGTGTTGTATAGGTGAGCGAATGTTGAGTCAGTGTTGAAGATGTTGATGTGGCCATTTTAATCAAATTCTGAGGCAGTGCAATAGTCTTCTTCCAAGTGTTCAAGGTCATTCTCGTATTGGTGTTCGTACTTAACAAAATCCTCCTAGAGTCTTAGTGATTCATCATACGCATCCCAAAAACCATTAGTGGATTCCCAGATACATTATGTTGCAACAAAAATAGCCTCTAAGTGATCAAATGGAGCTTCTTAGATCGCATAGAGTTCAAGATCGTGGAGCAAGTTGTATTGCTCCCAGTACAATGGATGTAGGAAACAGGAAAGGAATTAGTTGTGGGAAAGTTAGAACCTCCTAATACCATCTGAAGGCATCATGTTAGACAAAAGATCAGTAGATAACAAGAAAAAACTAAATATTTTGATTAGATTCTAGCCAGAAATGGTGAAAAAGCATAAAAATACAGGAATCATTAGCAATTCAGGGAAATTTCTAACGATCAGGGTAATCGCTAGCGATTACTGTGAAATTTAAGAATTTTACAAACAAAGATTAAATTAATGGATTAAGACATAAATTTTATAAAACAGAATGATATTTGACATGTAGATGATGTTTAAGCAAAGGTATACCTAAAATAAATTAAAATGAGTGATTTACCTTGCGGAATGAATTAGTGGACAAAAGAATGAAAGAATGTGTTTGGAGGATGAAAACAAGCAATCTGATGATGAATTCAACATTCATTAAGAAGCGTGACATTAGATAATGTTGATGTGTAGTTCCTGGATGCTTGATGATCTTGGATTGGGACAGAGTACACCTGCAAAGCTTGAGAATCTGTCCACAAATGAGGTATGAAAACCCATTTTTATAAATCGTTGGCGATCACGAAAATTATCGGTGATTTTGGGGAAATATAGTTTGGTTAATAACTCAAATGATTTCCTTCCATTTTGAACTTGGTATTGTGGATTTCTAAATAGTTAAGGTGAATAATGGTTAAAAGCATGAACTAACTTATTTTGGTTATGGGGGTTTAGCTTTTTGGAATATTTAGTTAATTAGGTGGCTAGTTAGTTTAGGAAATAGGTTAGTGATTTTTGGGAAGTGGTTTTAGAAGTGCTTAAGTAGTTAGTGAGGTGTCATGGTTAACTCAATGAGGTGTGAGGAGATAATATGTAATTTATTTATTAAAATAATCATTACTTCAAATAATCATCTTAGATTTTGGAGATATGATGGGTCATAAATATATGAATTAAAAAGGGGTGACATAATGAGGCGTCGTAAATGTTTCGTCTTTTGTTGTGAGTATGTTTGAGCTTGGGGGATGTAAATTTTTGGTGTCTACAACCTTCTAGTGTTTATGCACCATGTAGTCATTTGATAGATTCGACTCATGTCTTGAGCCCCTATGATTGTAATTTGTATTCTTACACCTACCAATATTTCTCTCACAATATTCCTCATCTAGCACTCTTGTAAGATATAACATTTATGAATAGAGGAGTGGGATGGAGGCCTCTACTATAGATATTTTATTCACCTTCATCTGCAGTGTCATATATGGAGATTCTTTCCTCCATAACTCTCAGCAAAAGTGCTTTCTCTTTCTTCCCCAACCTTTGTTATTGCATTACTTTATTCTTCAACAATGTATGTTGTGTCTAATTTTTTTACTCCTCTTGAAAGTGTATGAATCACTTCACCTCCCCTCTCCTCAACCATCTATGTTGACCCACTTTATCTTTCATTATTTCCCCACTTATATCTTTTATTTGCATGACTATCCTAGAACCCCTCTGGTTCAACCTCAGTTAGCTGATTTACCTAATAATACATGGAGAAACCATCTTTGAAAGTGTATGAATCATATCATGTGACTCCTAACACTTCTATGAATGGAATTGGAAAAGTGTATTGAACGCAAGAACCATTTAAAACTCAATAATACATACAAACCCTTAAGTACCCATCCTTATTTATGTTTATTATCATTGGGCTAATCCAATCCAATTCTTCAACCAAAAATATGATGTTTGCATCCAACATTATCCTTTTTCACCTTCACCTACAAATTCACATTCATATGGTATCATCTTTTGTTCACCAATTTCACACCCTCATGCAACTTGATGTGCATATTTATTACACTTAGATGTAATACTTTCATCTCTTGATAGATCTTGAGGGACAATTCTTTGAACTCCTTAACCAGCTCTGCAAGTCTTGTGAATTCTATATCTCTCCAATAATCACCTCTCTCATTCATAGAGGATGGTTTTAGTATTTTTATAGGCATTTTGTGTTGCTTCTATCACTCATTTCCCCTCCATTACCTTTTTGTGCACTACCTTGACGAATTATTTTATTTCTCCTCATCAATGGATACTTTTGAGCTCTAGTGTTGGGTCTCCCCACACTACATATTTTTCTCCATCTTGTGCAAAAACAATTTCCATAGAGTAATCCTCATCATTGCAAATTTTTCCATGTTGACAGAGTAATCCTCATCATTTGGTAAATCAACGGGATCCATAAAATCCTATCTTCTCATAAAACATCTTATTGAAAAATGGTGCCATTAATCTTTGTCAATGGTGTGGCTAGGATCTCGTCCTATGTTTCAAATGTAAAGGAGTTCACAAGTTCTTCCTTGATAACTTCCCAATCGACACTTTCTCGTTGTGTCTCACTCCACAAACACCATGCCTTCTCCCACATCTTGAGTGTGTCGTAAAGTACATGAACCCAGTTCCAAATTGATAAGAAGAAATCACTTAAGTTCCACACCCACTCACACTCAAGGATGCTCATGTAGGAAAACATCTCCTACAAAATCCACTAGTTTTCTCTTCTCATTACTTCTCTCAAACCTGATATGTGACACTTCCTTAATCTTGGTCCACTTAATTAGTATTGGTCCATGTGTTTCTCACCATATCAAAACAATGTCTTCATCATTGTGTCAGCATAAAAACCTTATACTCTTGATGTAGCCTATAATTCACCAGATAATACCCTAGACACATTGGCACATCACTCAGCCTAGACTGAGTGCTCACCCAAAGCATGCAAAGGTACCAGGTCCCTCTTTAGGGTTGTTGTAGCAGAATGTTAACATGATGAAGACTTAAAGCATATGGATCCATAACTAATACATCATTATACAGTGCATGACAGATCTAGATCTAGGAAAGAATAGGTTTAAACAATAATCATGATAGAAATAAGAACATGCACTACCCAATTACACACAGGAATAACACTTAGGTTCAGTCAATATCTTCCATCTCTTAATTATCACAATAACACATAGAAGCTTCTTACAATACTGGAAATCTATGCCGATGCGCGCATGGATCTGATACGGTAATCCAGAAACATGTACACTATGTTATCTATCTCTCTATATCCATCCTCTCCTACCAGGTAATTCACTACATATATATAGGGTGGGGACTTTCCCTTCACCACTTATCTATTCCAAAAATAGGCCGCATGCTATTAGTAGCCACACGCAATTTTCATGCATAGCCACACATGCAAGTGTGCTATCTATAGACTACTGATAGTTAACTGAGGTGACAATCCTATTCTTAGACTGTCTCCATGCAAAAGTGCTCTGAATCTGATCCTCCAGAAATAGACAATGTGTGGTGCGCACGTCTCTGCATCGTTGGTGTGTTCTGCATGCCATCTTCTAAAAATAGATCTTCATGCCCAAAAATGGCTAAGTCCTGAAAACTGAACTTCTTTTCTACGTGTGCGTTCTTCCTATCCATTTGTGCCTTTGCGTATGACTTGCTTTCCCACGTGGACTTCTTGTGTGCTTTCTCTGTCAAGTGTTCTTTGATCAACATTACCCCACACTAATTTCATTGTCACCCCGACAATGGGTATCTCCAAAAACTGAAGTAAAGAATAGAAGAATGGAAAGAATGGAAAGAATGAATGAATGTATGAAAGAATGTTTTACCCTGCAGTCTCTTCTTCAACCTGAACAACTAATTCAGGATATTCCTATTTTATTTCAGCCTCCAAGGTCTGCCATTCAGTGAGTGCTTGTTCTACTTTTTCTGGAATGTCCACAACAATGGACTCCAATTCATCCCTCGTAATCTCTCCTTTTTCATTTTGCAAGACTAACACAATGTTGGACATTGAGGTCATTCTTCCCTCTAGAAAATCCATCTTCTGCGCAATGAGCTTCCCAAGCTCTTCCAGCTGAGTCTTGTGTGGCTCTTGTGCTGCTGCCAGGGCCTCGCGCTTCTGCTTAACCATTGACAATATTTCTGCACGGCCCAATGTTTCATCCTTCATTGCTCTCTGGACCTCATTGTTTTCTTCCAGGGTCTTTATGTTGATAAGCACCTCTGGAGCTGTGCAGATGTTTAAAGCCTGGTCTTGTTTTCTTCAATTCTTCTTGTAGCACTTGCAGCAGCCCTTCATAGGATGTAATCTTTCACATCACTGAAGCTTTCTCTCATTCTACCTCTTGTTCTGGATCCCTTGGCACTGGCATGCGCAGAGGTTCATCTTCAAGTACCAGGTCCACCAACTTTCCTACATAATGTATCACTGAGGGAAACGTCTGTGGTACCTTGGTCTCCAAGTGTGGCCTAGCTCTTATGACATTGTCACCAATCTCCTCTATGATGCTGATAAATACAATGTTCTTCTTCTGTGCTAAGTCCCTCTCTTGCGTTAGGCACACTATTTCTCCATCCTTAGTTTTAATCTCCTCTCTGAGCACCCTAATTGTGGCAGCCTTGTCCATATTTCACCTTGCCACCTCTGTTGAGACTTTGACCAATGCATTACTCACCTGTTCATCTGACATGACAGTAGGCTTTACTGTCATGTGTCTAGCCTGAGGTGTCTTCTTCAACCTCTGTGATACACATGACTCCTCACATACATCAAAATCTAGCTCATCCATGTGTGTGTGCATGGACCATGACAACTACTTCCTCATGTGCACTATGGCCATATCTTCATCCATGAGCTCCCAGCCATATAAGTCTTTCTGTGTCAGTGTGCTCTGGAAATGAGCATAGACAATTTTACCTGCATCCTTTGCATAGCCCATAGCTGGTGGAATGTTCTCTCCACTCATTCTTCTAGACCATTGCTGCTTAGGGACTTTAGCTTCCAAATTTGGGACTTGTGTCTCCATGTCCTGAGCAGTCTCTACAGCTGTCTCCTCTGGTCCCTTTTCTTCCTCTCCTCTTTCCCTCGATTCCTCATCCTTTTGTTCTTCTATGTTCTCTGGAAGTGTAGGAGAATTAGGCACACTTTCCTCTGACTCTTCCACCTCCTCATTCAACTTCAGTTTCCTCCTTCTTTGCATGGTTTCCTCCTTCTGTGGAGAGAGTCTGGGTGATCTGCGCACCATTTTGGAGTAGCACCTTGGGTCCTTGTTCTCCTGAACACCCTCTTAAATATGTGCTCCCCTTGGACTGCATTCAAGTCCTCATCATCCCCCTCTTGTGGCTGAGGTGGTGTAGTGGCGCGCTCAGCTTCATCCTTATTCGTAGGATGTCTTCTACCTCTATGCTCCAAACCACCACTATCTTCACACTCATCCTCCTCATCCTCCACTTCAATTGGCTCTGTGGGCTTAGGCACTGGGATGTTCTCCATTGTATGCTTTCCCTTTGGTGGTGCTGGAAGTGCGAACTCACCTTCCACATACTTGTTATTCTCCATCTTTGGCTTTAGTTGGAGATACACCAGCACTGCTCCAATATCTCCCACCACCAAACTTATTGGTTTAATGCTCAATACATCTGAAATGAGTCTTTCAACATATGCACCCCACCCTGGATACACATATTTCTTCCTTAGTGTGTGGTAGTCACAATCTACCTTATCCGCATTGAATGTCAGTCACCGCACATCTGTAAACCTGTGTACTGACACCTGGAAGTACCTTGCTGTGAATGCATATGGAAACTTACACCAAGGGCTCCATGCTCCATCTTTCATGGAAAACCACGCTATACAGAAATGTTGGTATACAACAAACTGAACTGCCTTTCCAACCACCGAAGGCAAGTCCTTGGGGATGCGCCATTCTTCCTCAAAAGCCACACGGAGCCTATCATACCACTTCTCAGCCCATTGCTTAACCTGCTCTGTCATGGATCCCTCACACAAGTACTTCTTGAAGCATTCTGTAGGTGATTTGTGTTCCATTGGATACTCCCATACCTTATCCTTCGTCCATCAGGTACTCCGATCTCCATGAACACCAGTGATAACAGAACAACTCCAAAGCTGATCTTTCCTCCTGTGCACTTCCTCAATGATTGTCTCTGCAATATAACATGAAATGTTGTAGACTACTCCTTCAGACATCTTTTTGGCAATGTGCAGCCACATGGTGTTCACTTGTGACCACCTTTCCTGGTCATTGAGCTTTGTAACAAGATGTGCGGCCACTTGCACAACTGGATACTTCTTCAGTTTGTCAATGTCCATACCACGAGGACCCTTTGTATACCCCAACTCCTTTCTGGTCTCCAATATTGCGGTTTTTTCTATCAGATCATCTCACAAATCATCTCCTTGTGCCTTTCAACCCCGTTACCATGGAGATGAGCGCGGCTGAAATTCTGACTCTGCGACCTGCAAAGTAGAAAAATTCCTCGTGCACTCTGCTCATGAGCCATTGGTACAAGGGCTCATATTTCCCATAGTAAGGGAGCTCATATAGTTGGTAAACTCCTATCCTCTGCAAGAGCTTCTCACCAGCATCATCATACACCGGCATGTCTTCCACCGTGCATTTATTTGTCTTCGTGTTCAGCAACGCGTCAAGCTCCTTCTTATTCTCTATGGTACGGTGATTGTACTCACTCACTTTTCTTTTCCTTATGTGAGAATCCCACTCCTGGCCAACTATGATAACCCTCTGGATATTGCATTTCAGAAAAATTACTTTCTGGAGCCATCTCTTCTTCTTCTTCTACCACCTTCTTCTTTCCCTTCACTCCTGCTTGCAACTACTTTCTTGGGTGTCATTTCTACCTTGCAATCCTTTGTAGATCCTTTCCACTCAAATTCTGCAAGGTGCAAAGCAAACCCTAGTTTGATTCAGCATGCCCTAGGTGAAATTACATGCCCTAGCTCCTCTCTGTCACCTCACTTCACTCAAACCCTTCACCACCGGGGACACAAGCTCCTTCTGCACACATATCTCTTCATCACGACTGGTTACACACCTCTCGCACCTTAAAATGATCACTCGGCTCTTCACACTTGGCTTCTTTCAAATACTCTTAATCGCAATGGTAAAAATGAACTCACATCCCATCCTTATATAGATTTTCAATTTTTTGATACATTCATTGCTCCTTCACCTACCAAATATCCTCTCATTAATTGACCAATTCCATCCTTTCCACATGTTACATCCTCACGCCCCAGCTATAACCTTCTAGCGCACCTTCCTACCCTCTGGTCACAGACTTCTCTTCAGCACACATCCTTGCACCTGAGTACCTCATCACTGTACCTTATCCTGGTAGTTATCATGGCCTCTGCTTACCTCGCATTATATTGTTCCTTCATTCATCTCCATCCTTGGTCACTTTTGAGAAGCAATGTTTTTACTTTGACAAACACCCATAGCAGCTTATTCTTTTCATCTTTCAATTCCCACAATCTTGTACCTAGATATCAACAACCACCCCACACTAAAAGGATGTGCAGTCCTCTGCGCATAAACATGCTTCATGTAGTAATTAGCTTCATGCGTGCAAGCACGCTTATTTCACAACAACAAAAACTAAAGTGACAAAGCATAGCGACAATGAAGGAAATACATTAAGGAAATACATAATGGAAACCTAATCTAAATGGAAATACTACCTTATTACAAACACCAAGAAGACTTATTTATAGTAGGGCTTCAGCCTACTCCCATTGAAGTAATCGGGTAGCCGTGTTCCATCTAGTGCTTCTAACTAGCAAGCACCTATTTCAAGGATGTAAGTAATAACATACGGTCCTAACCAATGTACCTTAAGTTTTCCTAGATGGTGCAAGAACTTAGATTCATAGAGAACTACCATTTTCCAATCTCAAACTTCTTATCCCTTATGTTTCTGTCATGCCATTCTTTCTATGTGGCCTTTTCCTGCTTCTGACTCCATCGTGCTATGGCTCGTGGCTCATCCAGTTGAATCCTCTTCTTGATACACTCTTCTAAATCCTACTCATTAGCTAGACCTCCAGCACATGCAATGCACAAAGAAGGTAACATAAATTCTATAGGGAGAATGGCTTCTGCCAAACACCAACTGAAATGGTGTGGCTTTGTTCAATCTCTTATAAGTTGTTCTATATGCCCAAAGAACAGCTGACACTTTATCATCCCAATCCTTTCTTCCAACATCACAAATTTTTGTCAATGTCTGGCTCAAAATCTTGTTGAAAGCCTCAGCAGTTCCATTTTCCTGAGGATGATAGGGTGTAGTCTTATGGTGTGCAACCATAAACTCATCTAATAGGATCCTGATTGTCTCATTCAAAAAGTGTGTACCCCTATCACTTGTCAAGCTTAAAGGACATCCATATCTTGTAAGAACATTCTCCCATAGAAACCTAGCTGTTGTAGCCATTGTACAGTCCTTCATAGGTGTTACTTCTGCCCACCTTGTGAGATAATCTGTACAAGTAATGATATAGCATGACCCAGTCCTACGCGTGGCTGGTGAAATAGGTCCTACAAAGTTGATGGCCCATTTCTCAAATGGTTCGGCACTAGTAATTGGTCTCAAAGGCATCTCATCTCTTTTCCCTGGTTTACCTAGATGCTGACAATGGTCACACACTTTGCAATACGCTTTACAATCTTTATACAGTGTCTCCCACCATAATCCAGCAAGTAGGATCTTTCAGGCAGTTGCATCACCTGCATAGTGGCCTCCTGCAATACCACCATGGGCTTCTTCCATAATATCCTTGCGCTCATGCTCTAATACACAACGACGTAATACTTCATCTCTGCCTAACTTGTAGAGGTCACCACTGATTAACATAAATGGTGTCGCGCGTATAGCAAGTTGTTTCTTTTCTAATGCCTTCATTCCTTCTGGTGCCACACCAGTCCATAGAAAGACAACAATGTCTTCTAATTCTGATGGCATGCATTGTAACCTATATAACTGTGCATCTGGCATGGTTTCTTCAATTGTCTGTGCTTCTTCTCCTGAGTGAATTCTAGACAAGTGGTCTGGTCCAGAGTTACTTTTCCCTGGCTTCACCACAACTGTGAAGTCAAACTCTTGAAATAGGAGTACCCATCTACATATGCACCCTTGTAAGATGGGTTTGTTCACCAAATACTTCAATGCCATGTGATCTGTATAAAACACAAATGGGTTGCTAACAAGTACTATCAAAACTTGTGCAATGCATAGATCATTGACAAAGCTTCACGCTCTGTAGTTGTATAATTTTGTTCAGCAGGAGTCAGCTTCCTACTAGCAAAAAAAATTGGATGATCTACAATACCTTCACCAGGTTGAGCTAACACAGTGCCAATGGCCATGCCAGAGGCATCCACATGCACATGAAATGGTTTATCCCATGAGGGAAAGCACAGAATGGGCATGGTAGTAAGTTTCTCCTTTAATATCTCAAACGCGCATTGTTGTGGTTCTCCCCAATAAAATGTACCTTTCCCTTTTAGTAATTCTTCCAAGGGTGCAGCAACTTTGGCATACCCTTTGATGAACTTCTGATAATATCCTGTGTGACCCAAAAATCCACGCACCTCACTTTGACTGGTAGGCACTTCCAGGCCTAGAATGACTGCAACCTTAGCTGGATCAACCAACAAACCTTCCTTGCAGATTATATGTCCTAACAGTATTCCAAAAGGTGTAGCAAATATGCACTTCTTGATGTTCAAAGAGATACTCAATTGTCTGCACCATTCAAACATTAAGCACAGATTGTCACAATGATCTTTCACAAGCCCATATACTGTCCAATCATCTAGATAAACCTGTAAAAAGTTGTGAATAAAATCTTTGAATGCCTGAACAACTATCCACGAGAATACAACAGGCACATTTTTCAGTCCAAAAGGCATGACAGTATAGGTGAAGCTACCCCATTCAGTAGTAAATGTAGTCTTTTCTTGATCCTCCTGTGTAATTCTAACCTGATGATACCTTGAAAACCCATCTGTGAAGGAATATATTTCACGCCCTGCAACTCCTAGTATTTCCTCAGTAAATGGCATAGGGAATGGATCTGTTACACATGCAACATTCAGCTCCCTGTAGTCCACACATATTCTAATTCATCCATCCTTCTTGATACTGATCACCATTGGACTAACCCATTCTGACTCATCAAGGGGCTTGATAATTCCATATTTCAACATGTTATCAATCTCTTCTTTGACCTTTTCACACAAATTGGGGTTCATTCTGTAAGGCCTCTTTCTAACTGGGCATGCACCATCCTTAAGCTTTATCTTCATTTCCCCAAGTGATTCATGCACACCTTTAAGTTCATGATACCCTCGAGGGAATAAGTCCTGATAATCCCTTGAGTAACTCAATGATCTTTGCCACTTCCGATTCTGACCAATAGTCTCCAATTATGACCTCCTTTGGCTTAGCCTCCGAACCTATATTCACCTTCTTCATCTTCATGGGTTTATGATAGGCATGCATGTATCCTTGTCTGCACTGTCCAAGACCTCGCACACCCCTTGTGAATGTTCAATATCCAGGTTCTCAGCTTCCTCATCATCCACGATGTAAACCATCTTTCCTTTCTCTTTCTCAAGGCAAGCACATTCAAGTAGTATGGAGTCCATTTCTTCTTCCTTTTCAAAATGCACTCCAGACTCTGTCTCACCAAATAATTCCTGAATATGCTCTTCTACCTTTGCACTATCTCCCATAGTTAAGCACTTGACAAATTTTAATGCTTCTTCTACTGGAGGTTTAGTCGAGAAGTAGTCAAAGGTCTGGAGCATTCCTGCAGTCAAATTCTACCAATTCCCAGTCTCTCGATGTAGTTCTGCATATACATACCAGGCACATGTGCATCCTTGTAGAGTAGAGTACAATCTATGCACCCAGAGTGAAGGTGGTAATGCTTCCTGTCCTACTGTCCAGAGTCTCTCACACTTTTGAATGTGATGTTGAACAGGTTGATCACCATTATAAGTGCAGATCTGCGTAGGTGCATTGCTCCTTAAAAACCTAGTAGATAGGGTGATTCCAATCTCCTCCCATTCTATAAGATTATCTCTGTGGACTACCCACCAGCACGTTGTTGTCCCATGCGCAAAGGTATACACTAACATATCTCTTCTCTTAATTTGATCTGTCCACTGTGCTTCCATGGCTTTCAAAAATACAGGAAGATCTTCTGCCCCTGTATACCAAGGTACTGTGCTACCTATCCATCGAACAGAATGAAGTCCATTCTTGCACGCAACCACACTTTTTACCTCACACCCTACTAGTTCATATGTACCATGAGCCCAATTTTCACAAGAAATACTCATAGTATCACTAATAGAATGAGAATCTTCCCACTGTAGGATGCCTTCCTTTGATGGCTCATTGACCTCTGGGTCCTGAATAGCACGTACATAGATTCTGTTTAAGTCCTCCTCACTTAGAGGCTCAACATATGGTGTAGACTTCCCATCTGTCAAAGGTATCACAACCCTTTCCTCCTTGTTCTCAAAGCTGATATACCCCTTATTGAATCTCAAGTCAGCATTATTCACATAACACCAAGGGCATCCAAGCAAGGCTAGAAAACTGTCTGCTTCTGCAAGTGCTAATACCTCAAAATCCCCAGTGAACTTGGCCCCTTGTATGGTTATAGATGCATCCTTCAAAACTCCTATGGGAGTGGCCTTAGTCCGGTTTTCCATAAACAACACATTAGATGATGGCTGCAATGGAGGCCTCCCCATTTGTACCCATGCATCTAATGTAAGCACATTCACTTCCACACCTGTATCAATCAATATGTTGCTCAACAGCCATCCATCCACAACAACATTCAGAGTAATTTCCTTGTCATAGTCAATGCTAT
Source organism: Taxus chinensis (assembly GCA_019776745.2). Taxonomy (NCBI): domain Eukaryota; kingdom Viridiplantae; phylum Streptophyta; class Pinopsida; order Cupressales; family Taxaceae; genus Taxus; species Taxus chinensis. The sequence continues at coordinate 9,794 of JAHRHJ020000215.1, read as the reverse complement.
CAGGGGGAATATTTGCATGCAGGATCTTCATCCGGTCTCAATACTTGCACATGGAGTGTTCCCTTTTAACCAACTTCCTAATAGTGGAATGATGTTCTCCTGGCGCAACATTTTGCACACTTCTCTCAGATCATCGATATCAGTTTGGACTGTCTCTGATGCTTTCTTCTACTCCTTTAAGTATTGTATCTCACCCTGAAGATTCCTTAGCACTTCCATGGTATCCTGATAAACCTCCTTCTGATAGGCAGGATCTGGGTACCTTGGCATGAAGGACGTCATCCTTAGTGATGGTATGTTTCTGCTGTAATGCCTCTCTTGTGCGCACCGCTTAAGCTCTTATAGTAATCTTCACTGTTAATGCCTCAGGTTCTGGTGCTGTCTTGGGCATCCACTGATCTTCTACCATATGCTGGATTCTAACCATCCTAGTGCCTTTGTTTTCTTGCTTATGTTGCTTACTTAGATGCTCATATAAGTCTGGGCACTCATCGTAGCTATGGTTCTTTCCACATAAAGAACATGCAATATTCTGAGGACATTCACACCTATAGTGGTCAGGAGATCCACACGTATAACATGTTCCATGAGGGAACTCACCTCTTCCTCCACCGTGGCCTCATCCTCCATATCCACCATGATATCCACATCCTCTTCCACGACCTCCTTCAAAATGCCCCTCATTCCTGTCATAGCATGTTTGATTATGATCCTGATCCTGGTGCTCATTCTTACCCTTAGAATTATCTGTTACACTTGTCTGTCATACCCCAATGTCTATAGCATCCTGGATCTGACCAATCAACTGAAAATCTTCAGTATCATGGGTCGTGGACCAGAAAATTTTACAGTAACAAGATACATTCTTCCTTATCACACGTTGTAACAAAGGACAGTGACTAGCATCATGATTCAAATGATAGATCTCACAGTCCAACAGTAATGAGCATATAGATCTGTGAGGGAAACTATCCTTGGTGTGACCTTCCACTTCACAATCTGTACACCAAATTCCTGAGCACATTTCATGGGCTGAATTTGTTGATAGCTTCTCTAACTATTTTTCCATAGCTGCAATCTGTGCCTCTAAGAATGGACTAATGCCAGTGTCAATGCTCCCAACTACCTCAGCATGCAAAGCTACTTCCAGTGCTTCACATGGATCAGTGTATGTCTTATGTGACAGTGCTCTTCTGAATGGTGTAATCAATCCACCAACGAACCATTGTGCATGTTGGCTTGCATGAATATCATAAGAAAGCTTAGATAGGAGTGTTTTAAAATGGGCATCATACTCACATACACTCTCAGTAGTGCCTTGCTTGATATCCTTGAGCACACTTATACTCTTCTGCTCAAATTCTGGGATATAGAACTCTTTCAAGAAAGCATCCTTCAGCGCTGCATAATCCACGCAAGTTTGATCAGGGTCAAACTTCCTATACCAGTTGTGTGCACGTCCCTGTAATGTAGTAGCAAATTGACTTGCCTTGCACTCAGAAGCCATGATCCCTTTCACACCACAATATTTCACACATGTGCACATGCTCAGCAACATCCTCTATGCCTCTATACTCTGGAAGATGAAGAGACATCTCCATATAAATATTCTGGGGTTGGTGCAGACCTTGCCCACCTGATCCAGAACCTCCTGTGTTTCCCCTGCCTCCAGAACCACCAGATCCACCAGAACTAGAACCACCTATACCTCCTGATCCTCCACCTGTAGCTGGAATAGGACCTGTAGATGTACTCCCCTGTGCTCTGATAGTAGTACTATACTGAACCCCTACAGTCTGTGTGGTAGTTCCACTTCCAGAGGTGAATCCAACATTCTACATGCTTACATTCTGTGTAGATGATGCACCTGAAAATGTTCCTCCAAATAACATTGAAGTCATCTGTCCTGCCATTGATGTACTTGCTCTCTGACTTACTCTGGTTCTCCTATTTCCCAAATTCACTTGTTGATTACTTGTCATACTAGATACTGGAAAACCAAGCACAAGGGCTAGGTCACCAGGTGGATTAAGATGCACGCCCATGGCCCAGGTAGTCTCTGCTGGCACACTTCTGTGTGAGGCCAAGGGGGGATCTCTGTCATGCTTTCCAAGATGGGGGAGTTCCTGATGCTCTGGCTCCATGTCTTCTACGTGAGCTTCAAATCCTTCATGAGCCATCTCTCTCCTCAATGCCATACTTTCTGCAATGGTACATTGCTTCTCTATCTCCCTCTCACGTGCCTCATTATACTTAAGCCACCTTTCCTCTCTCTACCTTTCTGCCACTAGGTCTGCCATCTTTCACCAAACCTGTTCCTACCCTCGTGTGTGGTGAGGTTTAGTTAGCCATCGGTTTACTCTCCAGGTTCAAATTTACCATCAAGATCTTGATCGCCAGTGGAATACCTTGCAGATATACTCCTCTTGGATACCGTAGAAATTGGAATTCAGCTACCTCCGGAAAGAATACATCAAAATTGAATATTCCAAGAATATAACTATTTAGAACACCATGAAACCGCATGTATCCACAGCACGAGTCCAGATCAGATCAGCATCATAAAGGGCCTGAAATTCTTCCTGTGTCTAGACAAGTGCATGATACCTCCAATTCCACTTAGATGCATAAGCAATCAGCCACTCGTATAATTCTACTGGAAAGATGGTGAAAAATCTCTCATATAAGCTGTCATACAGATTCTGTTCTACCCAAGTGCGTGTGTTAAACTCAGATCCAATGTTGAACCGCCATGCATATTCTTCCTCTAGATCATGTATCCACTCCTCAATACTTGCTAGAGTTAACCGGTACGTCTTCATCGTGAACCATCCTGAAAACAACTGAAAAAGAGGTCCCAGAAATGGAACCAATGATGCAGCCTACAATTCACCAGATGACACCCTAGATGCGCTGGCACATCACTCATCCTAGACTGAGTGCTCACCCGAAGCACACAAAGGTACCAGGTCCCTCTTTAGGGTTGTTGTAGCAGAATGTTAACATGATGAAGAATTAAATCATATGGATCCATAACTAATACATCATTATACAGTGCATGACAGATCTAGATCTAGGAAAGAATAGGTTTAAACAATAATCATGATAGAAATAAGAACATGCACTACCCAATTACACACAGGAATAACACTTAGGTTCAGTCAATATCTTCCATCTCTTAATTATCACAATAACACAGAAGCTTCTTACAATACTGGCAATCTATGCCGATGCGTGCATGGATCTGATACGGTAATCCAGAAACATGTACACTATGTTATCTATCTCTCTATATCCATCATCTCCTACCAGGTAATTCACTACATATATATAGGGTGGGGACTTTCCCTTCACCACTTATCTATTCCAAAAATAGGCCGCATGCTATTAATAGCCACACGTCATTTTCATGCATAGCCACACATGCAAGTGTGTTATCTATAGACTACTGATAGTTAACTGAGGTGACAATCCTATTCTTAGACTGTCTCCATGCAAAAGTGCTCTGAATCCGATCCTCCAGAAATAGACAATGTGTGGCATGCACGTCTCTGCATCATTGGTGTGTTCTGCACGCCATCTTCTAAAAATAGATCTTCATGCCCAAAAATGGCTAAGTCCTGAAAACTGAACTTTTTTTCCACATGTGCATTCTTCCTATCCATTCACGCCTTTGCGTATGACTTGCTTTCCCATGCAGACTTCTTGTGTGCTTTCTCTAGCACCCATTTCACTCATTCAACACTAGTAGTGTCTGAAATTGACTACCTACTATGTCAATCTAGCTTATCATTTTCTATGGGTTTAAATACTCTTGATCCTACACCTTGACCTTGTAAATATTATTAATCTCTTTTTCCATATCAATGTTTTCCACATAAGGGGATCCTATAAAATCATCCAAAGGGATCACCACCCTTTGTCCTTATTTCTCAAAACTTGTCACTCTCTTTGTAAATCACATAAATGTGTAACACCATAGACATCGAAGTAAGGCAGGGTAATTATTCGTCTCTACAATCTCAACAACCTCAAAATATGCATTAAAATTTACCCCTATGATGTCTTGATCTTCTCCTTGAAAAAGTATGATCGACCTTGCTTTCTTCTTGTTGGCCATAATGAGAGAGAAAACTTGAGGTAGGCCCTAGTGCAGGACTCCCCAATCTTCTCCATCCATTCTTTGTCAGGATATTGACTATTATGCCAGTGTCAATAAGGGTATTTCTCATATCCATCTTGTTGATATGCTCCTCAATAAATAATTTTTTGTCATATGTTTGATTAGTAATGCACAAGTATTTCAAACTCCTAATCCCATCATCTTGGTCAACAAACAAAGTCTTTTGAAGCTAAGTATTTAATAATAGTAATACCCCCTCTTGCTTGATCATCGCAAAAAATTATGTTAGCTCCATGATTTCTCTCGAGGTCAGAGTTTTTCACTTTTGTTCTCCCATATTTGCATCCATCTCTCCAATAGATTCAACATCCCCTTATAGGTTTCTATGATATCCTGCACCTTAGTCAACATATTCTTATAGTTACATCTACTTGCAATGTTGGAGTTATTTAGTTTGCATGTTTACACCTCTTTGTGTGGTGATATACACCTTGGAATTTTCTATAACATCCTACAATGCAAATTTCATCGACCTCTAGCACTTCCCTTATTGCACCAATTTTCACTTTCACTTTTCTTCAACAAATCTAGACATTCCTCTAGCTTTTGGCCTCCTCTATAGTGTACAAAAATAGGGAATTCAAGACACTACCACTAGTAGTGGAAAGCTATTTGCATTTAAAACATGTCCCTTGATTGTGTTCATTGTTTCTTCCTCTGAACCGTCCCTCATATCCCTAGTTTTGTAGTGAATATGAAGGATATCCTCATTGTTATGACTCTCAGCTACAATCTTTCCACATTTATGCAATGAGGTTTTAGTTTCCAGTGTCATGTGTCACATCCTCACAAACCTCACACCACATTACTTTAACTTGATTTTCATGTTGAACTACTAGAAAATCTTCATTTTCGTGTTCTTCCTCACATACCAATTTTGCGACATGTATCATTCTTTGTTATGCACTCACCTCAAGTATGACCTGATGCATTGCAATCTATGTGATACTTCTCATGTTACAACATTGTTTGGATTCTGATGGCCGTAAGATTCTTCAACTGGTTGGCAATCGTAGAGATATGCACCTCCAAAAATGGGCTTACACGAGTTTTTAAAATACCTGCAACTTCCATCCTCAAAGTTGCTTCCAAGGCCTCACGAGAGTTATTAAATTTTTATATAATCAACTATTACTAGAACAAATCCATTAATCCACTAGGGGATTTAAACCATTGAGCATGCTAGAACGGGTGAATATCATAAGAAATTTTAGAGAGAAAGGTTTTGATCCATGTGTCATAGGCCCACATAGTCTCAGTTATCTCATGATGTATCTCCTTCAACACATAAATTCTTTCCTCCTCGAACTTTACAATGCAAAAATCCTTCAGGGATGTAGTTTGATGCATGTCATAGTCATCTTCAACCTAATTTTGGTCATACTTCTTGTACCAAGTATACACCCTTCCAAATAAAGTCATCACGAGTTAACTTGCTTTCCCCTCAAAATAAATCACCCATTTTTTGCACCACATAATTTCACATCAATGCACATTGTTAGCCACATCTTCTACACCATGGTATGTCAATAACTTCATAGTTCTTAGAATCAAAACACATATGATAAATAAAACGGAAGTACAACATAAATAATATAAGCGTGCAATCACAAGATAAACCCAATATTTAGCGTGGTTCACCCAATGTGGGCTATATCCACTAGAAACAAGCCATCCTTCTCCTTTATTCAGTCCATAGGAATACAGTAAAATTATCTCTTTTTCATATACTTAAGAGTAAATCCATGCACATATATATAATTTTGTATACCTCTTTGAAAAAGTTTGCTTCAACCAAAAGCAACCTAAATATAACATGCTTATAAATAAGACATGCATATAAATAAGATAAACATAAAAAATAACAACTCCCATCTATTAATAAGACAATGCTATTTTTATCCATGGCCATGCTTTACTCCCAAAATTAAGGAAAAAGTAAACTACCACTTCATCTTGCAGTTAGACTCCACATCTCCAACAATCTCCCACTTAGAGACTAACTACTGCAACCCACTGTTACAGCTCATCCTCGAACTCTTCTCTAACTCGTTTCTCTTCTTCAAGATCAATCTTGAAGACCTATCAAAGTCGAACAACCTTCCAGCTTCTCTTTTTTCCCCACCTTTGTCAACATATCAGTAGGATTCTGACTTGTATGTATCTTCTCCAACATCAATTTTCCATCCTCCAAAACTGATCTAATGAAGTGATACCTGAGTTGTATATGTTTGGTTCTCGAATGGAATGTTGAGTTCTTGGCAAGATGAATTACATTCTGGCTATCACTTAATAACCTATAATCCTCCTACTCCTTTCCCAAATCTTCCATGAACCGCTGCATCCATATCATCTCCTCGATTGCTTCTGTAGTAGCAACATACTCTGCCTTTGTAGTAGACGAAGCAACAATCTTCTGCAGTTTAGAAATCCAACTAACTATCATGCCACCAACAGTGAATACATAACCTGTGGTGCTCTTCCTACCATCCAAATCTCTAGCCATGTCTGCATCAACATATCTATGTAAAGAAACCTTTGACCCTCCATAGCACAACTACATGCTACTGGTCCATCTCAAGTATCTAAAAATCCACTGGACTACATTTCAATGCTCCATTCCTGGATTACTCATGTATCTGCTGAAAACTCCCACTGCATGGGCAATGTATGGTCTTGTGCATACCATAGCATACATCAAACTTCCAACTGTTTGAAACATATGGAACTCTAGGCCCTATATATTCAATCTTTCATATGTTTTAGGACACTTGTTCTTTACTCAACTTGAAAAGTGCCTTGCCAATGGTGTACTTACAGGTTTTACATCTTACATCCTAAACCTATCCAACACCTTGTTCACATACTCTTCTTGAGACAAAGTCAGTATTTTACTCTTTCTGTCTCTATTGATTCTCATGCCAAGAATTTTATTTGTTGCACCTAAATCATTCATGGAAAGTGAGTATTGGCTAACTGATCTCTTTATCTCATTTATATCCTGCAAGTTTGACCCTGCCAAAGCATGTCAGGTCCATATAAAACAACAAGATGATATAGGTGTCATTATCTAGTCTCTTAAAATAAACACAGTGATCTAGATATGACATCTAGAGTAACCATTTCTATCATTGAACCTGTCAAATCTCAAATACCACTTTAGAGCTTGCTTAAGGCCATACAAGCTCTTCTTCAATCTGCACACCAAATTTTCCTTCCCCCTAACTTCATATCCCTGTGGATACTCCATATATATTTCTTCCTCCAAATCACCATGAAGAAAAGTAGTCTTTACATCTAATTGTTCAAGACGCAAATCTTCGATCGCTACCAAACTTAAAACATTTCTAATCAAAGTCATTTTAATAATAGGAGAGAAAATTTCATCAAAGTATGTACCTTTTTCCTATGCAAATCCCTTCACAACAAGTCTTTCCTTGCACCTCTTTTTTTCACCTTCTTCTTCCTTTAACCTGTAAACCCACTTGTTCTTCAACACTCTCTTTCCTGCAGGCAACTGAACCAAATCCCAAGTTTGGTTGTGATCCAAGGAGTCCATCTCCTCATCCATACCCTACTCCCACTTTTTTCGTGTTTCTACCTACATTGCTTCTTCAAAACTTTCTGGTTCTCCACCATCTATCAATAAACAATAGTAAAGCTCATACAAAGATAACCGTGCATTATGTTTACTTACCCTAGTAGAACGTCTTACAATATTTTCTGGATTTTGAGGCTCTTGTTGTTCTTGTTGATTTTGATCTACAGAATCAACACTGAATGTGCCAGGATTGATGCCAAACTTATTGATTTTCTAGTCCTTTGAGTACTTCTCTATCTTTTATCTCATCAAGTGCTTAACATACTCAGACTTTTCCTTATTTCTCATGAATGTATTTTGGTATCTGTTGGCCTTGGAATATCATGTTTTAAGTACCCTTGAATTTACATTGATTTGGAATAGTTGTAGATCTCATACAATGCAAATTATAATAATTTTTCTTCATAAGAGATACTTGAATACTTCACAATGACACCAAAGTGAACTGATGTCATAACTATATGTGGAAATCCAACAATATAATTAGCTAGATGACTGATTGTACTAATTGTATGCGCAAGATATGCCATGTAGGAGACAAAAGGATGATATTTTATTGATGGAAGGTCTTCTAATATGATATTTAGATCAAGCATAACCATGTAATTCTAAGACAAATGTGTGTACACATGAGGATTCATCCCAAGAAATATCACAGATTATGAAATTTAGAAAGTTTCTGCATCCTAAGTTGATCTTTAGGTACATACCCATGTATTTTGGCTTACCTTATATAACCAAAGAACCTTACCAATGTCTTGATAGTATGCACTCCAGAGTATTTGATCAAAGGGAATAAACTATTGGGAATTGAAATAGAAATTTCATTTTAAACTTTCCCTTTTGGGACCAAATGTACTGACATGAGTTAATAGAGTGTTGTTGAAGTTGAAACAATTTTCTAATGGAAGCTTAAAGATAAGTTATAGAAAAATTATCTTTGAATGTAGCTACAACAGAATAGAAATATCCCTTCTCTTTTATGATTAAAGTAACCCCAAAATTTCACATGATATGATAGACTCAAACGTGTTGACTCATAGTTCGTTCTTCCCCACAAAGTGAAATCAAAATTGTACCATTTTGTTGTGAATAAGTTCTATTATACTGCAATGAGCTGTAAATTTAGTGTTCAGGAAGGATGACAATATAATTATTGGAAATCAGACATGCTATAAGAAAATACTGAATTTTCTAAACCAGTCAAAAATCAGAGGAAGAAGATTTTCATCAGTTAGCCATTAATTAATGAACCAATGACAGTTTGGCATAAAACTGCCTATGGATAAAATACAGGAGTTGAACATCCTATATGTTCATAGTTTGATAGCTTGGCATGTTTATCCTTGTGTAAGATTTCCCTTAAAATTGGTATGTCAAAGATCTTCTAATAAGGTCAGTCCTCCAATGTCATCTTCCCATATGTGAAAGTCTTGGCACGTTAAAATTCTCAACCCTAAACTTGTTATGATGTATCATTTCTCCCACTCAAACAAGAAATCTTAATGTGAAAGGTTTTTTTGCCAAAACAAAATTATCAGTTCATGCCTGATACCTATTAGTTAGGATCGAAACACAGATGAGCAAATAAAACAGAATTAAAAACAGAAATAATATAAGCATGCAATCACAAGATAAAATGTCAAGATTTAACGTGGTTCACCCAATGTGGGCTACATCCACCAGAAACAAGACAGACTTCTCCTTTATTCAGTCCATGAGGAATACAATACAATTCTCTCTCTTTTTCATCTTCTAAAGAGTAAATCCATGCACATATATATAACTTGTGCACCTCTTTGTAAAAGTTTGCTTCAACCACAAGCAACCTATATATAGCATGCTTATAAATAAGACATGCATATAAATAAGATAAACATGAAAATAACAACTCCCATATATTAATAATACTTTATTTTTATCCATGGTCATGCATTCCTCCCATAAGAAGGAAAAAGTAAACTACCACTTCATCATGCAGTTAACTGCCACTTCATCTTGCAGTTAGAC
>JAHRHJ020000214.1:0-93463 GCA_019776745.2 Taxus chinensis | reverse complement strand
ACAGTATTCTGTCTATGGTAGAGCATATCAAAGCCATGGTGGTGACATGCTTGTTGCCAGGGCTAAACTTCATCGTACGAAGCTTTTTAAGCCGTACATGGAAAGGTAGACATAATTTGTCACATAAGCTATTCCTCTACATTGAGGTTAATGGATAAGGAGCTTAAACTCTGGGGCAGTTGCATTTTAGACATTCGCCTCATGGGACAGACAGATGAGAACATATTAATGCAAATAGTTTTCGATTGATGCCAAAGATTAATCTTATCAAAAATACCTGGGGTCTACAGCCGCGTAGAGTGGGAAAATCAGAAGGTCCGGAAGGCAATGAAGAAAGATTGTAGGAGAAAGAAGATAGCTGGCAAAAGGGGAGAAGCTTTCAAGAAGCTAGCAGCTGCTGCGTTCAAAGATATGCATTGTCATCTTCAGGATGAAACTTTGGTGTTCCTTGTCCTTGCAGAAATCAAAGCTCAGTTCAGAGCTTTTGTTCAAGATAATCTTTTCAAAGGAAGACTCCATCTCTAAGGACAGATAAAAGGAAATTTGTCTCTTACGTCTGCCATTGAAGAAGCAAACAAAAAGACTATCATACTCCGTCGAAGTTTGATAAAGAGATGGCGAAATGCCGGGAGTTGGACTCCAGGCTTGCAAATAACACTAGTCACTCGTGGCAGGAGATATAGCTCAGTCATTTGAAGAAGTTCAGCAGCGGTTCTGAGACAGTGGGTACTCCCAGTACATGCACCTGTCTCCTTCTCCTTCCTGTCCTCGTCTTTCCTTTCTTTTCGTATTCTTTGTAATTAGTTAATGTATTGCAATTGGCCGGTACCTTAAATATTCTTAGTTAAAAGAAACGGTACGAAGAGTAACCGACTTGAAGCATATAGTGGCCGTTCCACGCCATTTTGAGGGAGGAGGAAGAGAACTTGGATATTTGCTGGAAAGTTGTAAATAGAATCTTAAAAGAAATCCAATAAAAAGGGCTTTTCCGTTCTGTCTATTGATTCTTGTTGCATCTGTGTTTTACTTAATAGTGTGAAGATCATTTTGTTCTTACCTCGTTTGGTCTCTCTGATTGCATTAATGTCAATTTTGCAAATACAGCGATCTTGTACAACCAAGAAGGAACTTTGTGTGCCTTGACTAATTAATCCGAAGAAGGTTATTCTATGGAACTGTGGGTCTTTAAAGTTAATCTCATTCAAATGATCTTGTCTTAAATCCTTTGACGCTTCGCATACACGAAGAAGTTGATTCTGCTAATCTATAATTCTGGAATGTTGCTATTCTGCTCATCTTCTTATTCTTTTTCCTCAGTCCTTACGTAACTGATGATCCTAGTGGAAAGACTTTCGTAATATTCCAAGGTTAACCATAAAATAATGTTTTGTATATTTGTAAATAAGTCATTTCGAATAAGGAACTCTCCCATTAAAGAGGAGGGACTTTTCGTACTACTGTTCTATGCTCTATAAAAAGTCCTATTTGAACGACCAATAGTTTGGCGACTCGCTGGGGAAAAATCGCATTCCCAGTACTATAATTTCGATCTCCTTTGATCTGGCGACTCCGCGTGTTCACTCGAGGGAGAAGGGCCCTTGGTTATCGAAGATTCTCAGTTTAGCTTTTGGAGCAAACCGGTTTTCCTTTCCCTTCTCAAATAGAAGAACTCATTCAACGAGAACTCCACTGTTCGAGAAAGAAGTCCTAAGTGTGGAGTTCCTCAGAACCTGATAGTTTTCCTAATCTGCGAGGAATGATCCTTGCTGGTGTTACAGGTCCCCGCCGACCGTATTTCCAAGAAAGAATGGCCACAGATTTACCATGGGGTTAGCGTGTCGGGCCCCTGGCCCTTACTCAACCTTTGCTGAGTTACCTGAGGGTAACCGAAGAAATTCCCCAAGTTAGAGGAAAGATGGCAAAAGTACATCCTGATGAGGTGTGTGAGCACATTGCAGCCTATAGTTGCATGTGGAGTCTTGGAGTTTGACATGAAGACGTCTCAGTAAAGACTGTTCGTCGAGACGTTAAGGACCACATGATACTGAGGTTCTATCACCTTCCAGATGGTGCCATCATCGACTGGAATACCATGAGAACCAGTTCGAAAGCCGTTTAAAGCTGGCAAAGATGTGCATGCACTGCTTTGCGAATTCTCAAAGAAAGAAAGATCCATAGGAACCATGAGAGAATTTGTGGCACGATTAAATAGACTGATCAACAAATTCAGGGTGAATACTCGACCGGTTCGATCAAATTCAAAAAATGTTTCTTTCTAAATGCCAAACGCCCAAAGTCAGTTATGCTTGAGAAGGGGCTACATCGTGAACGTAATTTGGTCAAGAACGGCGGTTAGTGTAGAGGAGGGAGGACCTAATCAGTCAGGGAAGTGGAAGACGAGATCTACAAAATCTAAATTGATGCTTTTCCTCTTCCACCTCTGGACCCAATATGTACATTAGTCCAAAAAATTGCAAATGATTCTAGTAGCTATAAAGAAACAATTAGTCAGGCATGCACCGTATGCAGATGTTCCGAGAAGGAAGAAATTTTCAACCCGAAATCATTTGCCAGCTCCCCACCATAAGACTGGCACCTGACCCTAACACGTTCCTTTGGTTCCTGTTATTCCATGGAAAGTAAGAAAGTACCTTTGGTTGGCATAATTAAAGATGCACAAGTAGCTTTTTTCACTTTTCTATAGAAAAGGGTCTTAGCCACCATTTTGGTAGTTGATATTCCTCCCTCATATGAGATGTTGCTAAGTAGAAATTTCTGTAAGGAGGTAGGAGGGGAAATTCAAATGGACTGGTCGCATGCTTTGATCCTGGTCAATGGAAAAATGAAGAAGATGTTGGTGTGTGTGACATGCATAGTCATCGTCCACATCACCTGGGGAGTCATCTCGCCTTGCGAGATTCATAGGTCTTAGGAAGTCAAATGACAAGTGTCAGATTTTGTCATAGAATCTATCATTTTCATTTGCATCAATACGTCATAGGAGTTACATTCCTTATTTGGAATTGTAACTCCTCCTTTAGTGGTGTCATATGCATCATTCACATCATATGCGTCAATGACATCATTGAGGTTCTTTCCTTGTTTAGGCATGGGGGTTACACAACACCCTTATTTTTACTTATTTCGATCTATGAGCATGAGCAGACGTGTTTTCTTATTTGTATATTCTTTCCATTGTTCAAATCTTGTTTATTGCGTTGGAGCTTGACGTTACCATTGGAGTGTAACTTTGTTGTGGTGCACTTCCTTCATTTTTTTTGACATCGGTTCTCGTGAATCCCTCTTTCATGGTATCAGAGCTGGTTTCGGTAAAATGTGCACTCTTCGTTTATCAAGTTGTTTATTACTTCTGGTTTCTTCTTATTTCCTCATGTAATTTTTTTATTATTATTTTGGAATTGTATTCCTCACCTCGTATTGAGGTTTCAGTAGTTACAATTTTGAGAGTATTTGGTTGGTTTTCTTTATCATGGTTGCTGAGTTCATTTGGGATTGCTTCTATTATTGTGAGCTTGTTTTTACTCTGGCATGGACCTGTGGTTCATTGTTTTCTTGAGGTCACCGTTGCATGGACATTTTCTCCCTGTTAACTCATTTACATTGGTGAACCCACCACTCGGGCACGTTTTTGGATTTGGAGGCTCATTTTTGGTTTGCTCGTGCATTGCTTTTTTGCATGCATTGGGTATTGATACCTCTCGCCTCATATCTCTGTTCTTGGTTCAACACTCTCAGCATTGGTTTCATACATTTGTGGGCTCATCTCACTGTGTCCTCCCACATGCTTAGATTCACCATTGGCTCTATGATTTTCTCTTGACTCGCCCACTCTCTTGGAAACTCGGTGGTCTACCCATCAAATCTTGTTTTGGATCAGCTAGGGTCTCTTGCATTGGTCATCGTTTTGCATTGTCTTATGCACTGGTTCGAAAGGCCATGTTGTTCATGCTTCATGTTTTTCATACTATATCTACACGCTCTAACTCGTTGTTTCACTACTGCTCCGTGTTCGTGGTTGAGTGACCCTGACGGATCTCTATCGATGGTTGTTGGAACTCCCTTCACGTTGTTGTCTCTACTTGTTCATTTCCTGAACGGGCTTGTGGCCTCTGTCAGTGGTGCCTTTCTTAGTTTTCTCATGCTTGTGTATTCCTTACATTTCCTTCTGATTGGTGCCCTCCTACATGTTCGTGTTTGGATTCAACACTGGGCTCTCTATCAGCATTAAAATGTGCATTGTTTCTAAATGTTGGTTTGTGCTCCATTGACAACTTCCTCCCTACTCTTTCATGATTTCTTCATTGAAACCAACTATGGTTCATTCAACGCGTGGAAGTTACATTAACTAGTCGTTCAAACTCCCCGACATGTGGTCTCTTCCTCTGGAACTCTGCTTAGTTGTTTCACTTCTAGAGGCTCATTATTTTGCATCAACGTTACCTTCTGTACTCTCAGCTGCACCTTCTCTTCTTAGTATCAGTTACACTACAAGAATATCGGTGGTTGCAGTCAAACACATGGCTTAGTTAGAGATATTCATTTCCAACGGTGGTTTTCCAACAACTCAACTCAGGTACGTGGCCTACAATCAATCCTGCAACGTTTTTACGTGGATCCTGCCTTGGAGCACTAGCTCAGCTTGGTTAGTATCATCAGCTTGGTCAATGTGGGCCCCTAAACATTATTTTTAATTAGTAATCAATCTCCTTTTAAATATTTTAAGGTGCAACACTTTTAATTTGCATTTTAAACCTTTTTTGGGGTATTTTTGCTTGTTTTAATATCCTTCCTTCAAGTGTCGAAGACGGAGGGTGAGGTCTGGGGTTGGTAGGACGCTAATCCCCCCTCGCAATTAAAACAAAACCTATCTAAAATTTGATGTCATTTCCAATGAGCATACATATGACACCCTTTGCATGCATTTTTAAATCCATTTGTAGGCTTATTATCATTTTTTCATCAGTTGTGGGAATTGTTTTTTGTTATAACTTTTGACTCATTACTCGGTTTTGAGCACTTATTTAGTCAAAGTTGCATATTTTTTCACACTCTGGATGATGGGATTATAATTTTTGTAAACACACTATTTTATAAAGTGCCACATTCTGGGGGGTGTCTTTGCATTGCTTAATTCAGCTCATTTCGAATCATCTTGAGCTTTGTTTTATCCCTTTTATTGTGTGTGGACTTGTGAGCGCATCTGCCACAGTCTTACGGTAAAGGGATTATTTCATGTAACATGAGACATTGTTTCTCACAAGGCCCTCTCTTCCCCTTCTTGTTTTCACTCATTCTTGTGCTTGCTTGGGGTGTCAATCTATTGCGCCCAACGAACCTTGATTGTTGTCTCTACTCTTGTGCATTATTATGTTGATTGCAAGGTGAGTGACAGACTGGTTCTCAACACACAATCACATAGTGGTTGTAATCAACGCACTAAACTATAAAGTACCAAACTCAGGGGGGTGTAATATTGTTTTGGGGGGGTTCCCTAGTACTCTTGTGTTTTCACACACAGACGCATTATTGGCTGAGTGCGAAGTCTTACCTTCGTGCACCTTACACTTCTTGCTTCTACATCATGGAGGATGCTCTTTCTAGAATTGAGTGTCATAGGATGACATTATAGCCTCCACCACTTCTTCTTGGGAGAGAGAACTATTCAGTTTGGCATGCTTCTATGGAATGTTACTTTGCCTACGAGGGTCTTTCATACTTCTTGCTTGGGCTAGTTCCTGCACCCACTGATCATTGTCATCTTAATGACTTTCTCAATACTTGTGACCATGTTTGTGGTCACTTGATGATACATATATCCTCATCTCTCTGGTTTCATGTGGCAGACTCAGATCCACCCCACCATGTCTGGAGCATTCTTCAGTCCCTCTATGGAGACCCTTCACATGCTGCCACCGTTGTTGTTGCTGCTAATTCAGTTGTCTCCTCTATTTCTTCATGTGATGACAGTTCCACTGACACAGACTCACTTAGTTCTACTTCTGATGATAAGGATTGTGCACCCAGTTCTTATGTCGAGAGTACTATAGAGGAATTTTCTCCTCCTTTTCTCACTATTCTAGAGAGTGTTGACACATCCCACATCTCATCAAATATTGAGCAGTCTCCTATATAGTCTCATACAGTCATCACACCCACCTCTTTTCCACCCTCAGTGTGTGAGGCCCCTTTCACTCCTCTACCTTCATTGGATGACTCATACCTATCTGACATCACTCTTCTGTTTGTTGAGCCCACTCATTGGGATGAGTATATGCCTGACCTTAGTCATCTTTTCATAGAGTACACTTGTGATTTACTACAGGTTCCTCACCCATATACAGGTATTTCAGAGGAGTTCATCATCTCCATTGTTAGGAGTTCCCCTTCTGGGACTCTTACCACTTCTACTTTTCTGGAGACCTTCATTGATTCACTCTTACTTGTGGATCCATTTTCTATTGTGGGGGATGTTTTATTGCCTTCACTTCAGTTGGACATCATTTCTACAGGTGTTCACCCTTCATACTCTAACAGTTCTACACTCGTGACATTACCTATGGTTCCATTACACTCACTTACTAGACCTATGTCACACTTTCGTGGACCAGACTCAGAGCTCTTCGTGCTGCTGCCTTTAGTTTCCTTCATAGAGTGGGCAAACTTCCATCACATCATTTATGTCCTTCCTAAGGGTAGGTACACATTTCAGTGTGTATGGCTCTTCTTTAGTCTAGAGGTGGAGGATCTCGTCATCGACATTCTTCTTGGAGACTTCTTAGAGTTGTAGAGTTCATATCCATCCATGGCATCTTCTGCATCCCTCTCATCTCCCTCTTCTTCTCTCTTCTTGGGGCTATATAGTCCTCCTTCTTCTCCTCTTCTTCTTTCCAGAAAGATGTTGTTTGTATATGGGCACCTTATCAGGCCTTTAGTTTCTTGGGCCCCATTGACACATCTTTCTTAGTTGCCTTTGGTTCCTGTTATTCCATGGAAAGTAGGAAAGTACCTTTGGTTGGCAAAATTAAAGATGCACAAGTAGCTTTTGCTGCTTTTCCAGAGACCATTTGGTCTTAGCCACCATTTTGGTAGTTGTTATTCCTCCCTCATATGGGATGTTACTGAGTAGAAATTTTTGTAAGGAGGTAGGAGGGGAAATTCAAATGGACTGGTCACATGCTTTTATCCTGGTCAATGGAAAAATGAAGAAGCTGCTACCTGAGAAACAGACTAAGTACATTGTGCAAAAGACTGATGACCCAAAAGCACAAATACTCTATGTAGATATAGGGCATGGTAACTATATGATCATGTCACAAGATGAGGCAAAACTTCCTAAGGGATTGATTTATGATCCTAATGGAATTTGGGCTCTAGATTTTGATGGAAGCTTCTCTTCAGCTAGTTCTGGGGCTAGTGTAGTGCTAACCTCTCCAGAAGGGAATATTCATCCCTTTTCTTTCAAGCTTTATTTTGAAAATACAAACAATACAACTGAATATGAGGCACTCATACTTGGATTGAACATGGAAAAAGAAATGGGAGTCAAGAATATTTGTGCTCATGGTGATGTAGAGCTTATTGTGAAAGAGGTAAGGGATCTTTACCAAGTCAAGAAAAAGAGATTGAAGAATTATATAAATCTTGTATGGGATTCCATTGAGTTTCTTGATGCTTTCTCCATTGAGGTTGTGCCAAGAGAAAGGAACACTAGAGCTGATTCTCTAGCTATCTTAGGATCTTTGATGATTCCTCACCCAGATTTCTCTCAGGATAAATTTACCATTAAAATGATTCATAGGCCCAGTGTACTAGATAATGCAAACAACTGGCAGGTTTTCAACGATGATCAACATTTTCTCTCTTTCTTGGAGCCAAGGGATAATTTTTACCAGATGTATTTTGAAGGAAGTGAGACCTTTCCTAGAGAGTGTGTATCTTCCAATTAAGGGGATATCAAGGAAGAGACGAATCAAGACAACTACATCAAATTGAAAGGTAACAAGATCCCTAAAGGGCTGGTGAGTTTAGGAGACCTGTTTGATAAGAACAATAGGTACATTAAGTCTAAAACTTCCCAAGGAGCTCAGCAGTCTATTGAGTGTGAAAATATTAATATTGGGAGTCTTGATGAACCCAAGATGGTGAACACTGGGAAATGCTACACTTAAGAGGAGAAGAAGAAGGTTGTAAATCTACTAAAAAGGTATGTTGATGTTCTTTCCTATTTGTATGATGATCTCAAGGATTTTTAGAAAAAGGAGATGCAACATTTTATCACTCTGAAACCTTAGATCAAGCCATTCAAGAAGAAACAAAGGAAGTACAATCACAAGGTTGTTGGAACTATTTTTCAGGAGATTCAGAAGTTGCTAAAGGTAAAAATCATCTTTCCTATACACCATTCAACATGGATCACCAACATTGTGCCTGTCAGGAAGAAGAATGGTGAAATTTGCATATGTGTGGATTTCAAGAATTTGAATCAGGCCTCTCTGAAGGACAACTATCCTCTTCCCATGATGGATCAAATTTTGCAAGCTGTCACAAGATCTGAGATGTTGTTTATGTTGGATGGATTCTGTGGATACAATCAAGTGGAGGTCAGTACCCCAGATCAACACAAAACTACTTTCACTACTCCTTGGGGCACCTTTTCTTACAAGAGAATGCCTTTTGGTCTTATCAATGCTGGTGCCACCTTTCAGAGGGAAATGGACTTGGCTTTTAGCAGTTTGAAGGGAAAATGTGTGGTTGTGTACCTTGATGACTTAAATGTTTTATCCAAAATGAGGGCAGATCACTTTCAGCATCTCGAAGCAGTCCTCTAGAAGTGTAGGGAACATGGAGTCTCTCTTAATCCAAAGAAGTCTATCTTTTGTGTCACTAAAGGCAAGTTGTTGGGTCATATTGTCTCCAAAGAGGGAATCAAGATAGATCCAGAAAGAGTTCAAGCAATCCAGCAGATTCCTCTTTCCATAAGTAAAAATGGGGTCCACTCCCACTCTTTCTTTGGTAAGATCAACTTCCTGAGGATATTCATTCCTGATTTTGCAGAACTAACTATGAGCATTGCTCACATGATGAAAGGAAAGAAAAAATTTGGTTGGTATTCTGAGGGTAAGGAATCGTTTTAAGGGATCAAGCAAGCCATTGTTAATACCCCCATCTTAGCATGTCCTAATTTCAATAAGGACTTTATCATCTATTGCTATGCTACAAAGATTAACTTGGTTGTTGTGCTGACTCAAAAGAATTCTGAAGATCACGAGCTTCCAATTGAATTCATGAGCTATGTTCTAAAAGCTCATGAATTGAAATATACTATGATAGAGAAACATGCTTTTGCAGTGGTCAAAGCGGTCAAGCAGTTTCATTTCTATATTCTTAATTATCACTCTTTTGGTCTTGTTCCTAATACAACCATCAAGTCTATTCTCACACAACAGGAGTTTGGAACTAAGAGAGGTAATTGGGTAGCAAAAGTCTAGGAATATGACCTGGATATCAAGCCAACTAATCTAGTCGAGGGTAAATGATTAAGTGAGCTTATTGCTGAGGGAGCTGATGCAGAATTGTCCAAAGAAACAGTTGATGTTCCTATTTTCCTTTTCCTCAGTTCAACATATGAGTGGTATGTTGATATTGCACACTTTCTTACTTATGGAGAGTTTCCATCCCACTTGAGTGCCAAGGAGAAGAGGACTATTAAGTTAAGGTCTGCATAGTATGTGTTATGGGAGAATGCTTTGTTCAAGCGAGGCATAGATGGAAGATTCTTGAAGTGTGTGGTCAAAGAGAAATAGAAGAAGTTGTTCTCATCTTTTCATGATCAGGCTTGTGGAGGCCACCTATGTTCTATTGTCATTGCTCACAAAATCCTTCATACTAGGTACTATTGTCCTACATTGTTCAGAGATTCATCCAAATGGGTAGGTAATTGGGAAGCATGTCAGAATTTTGTTGGGAGACCTAAGTTGGATGCTTTGCCACTAAAGCCAATAGTGATTGATGAGCCCTTTCAACAGTGGGGAAATCTTTAACCCACCCTCCAGTGCTGGTCATACTCACGTGCTAACTGCTATAAACTATTTCACTAAGTGGGTAGAGGCCATCCCAGTCAAAAACACTACTTCTGAGGTAGTGTGTAATTTCATTAAGGAGAACATATTGATAAAGTTTGGGGTACCAAACAAGATTGTGACTGATAATGCTTCAAATTTTTCTTCTTCTGAGATGATGTATTTCAGCTATGGTTATGGAATTTCCCTTGCTCACTCTTAAGACTACTACCCCCAAGGGAATGGACAAGCAGAATCAACAAATAAGAATCTAGTAACCATCGTTTGGAAGATTTTCAATGACTCTAAGAGGAATTGGTACAAGAAACTTTACGATGCTCTCTGGGAAGATAGAATTACACCCAAAAGAGTGATTGGGATGTCTCCTTTTCAAGTGGTGTATGGTGTTGAAGCCTAGTTACCAGTGATAGTGGAATTACCATCCTTGTACTTAATGAAGGCTATTAAAGATTCAAGTTTTTAAATTGGTTACTCAATTTAATGTCCCCCGTGTTCGCTTACCTGTTCTATTCTCGGGTAACCCGGTGCACTTTTGTATCACTAATTCTCTCTTAGGGTATTAATTAAATATCTAATTAAAATGCCTATCCTAAGTTTGTTCCACCCCATTATATTTCACCCATGGATAATTAAACATTAACCATGTAATTCTATCTTCTACATTTATTCCAACTACTTATTCACCCCATATCACTTCCCAACCTCCTGTGCTATTATTATCCATCCATCCCACCTATTTCTCCTCTCCTGGAACCATGCAGTGGGATTTTTCCTATATTTGAGTTGGAGGGATAATATTCTTATCCTCACAACTCATCCCTTTTCGCCACTTTGGGAGTCTGTTCCCTGATCGGCGCCGACCGTTTCTCGATCGACGCCAATTTTTTGGAACGGCACCGATTTTACCTCGGTCGGCACCGACTATAAATACACGACCTGAACTCAGTTCTGGTTAGACGGTAGAGACTTGAGAAATAGTGAAAAAACTTGAGCGAATCTTGA
This sequence comes from Taxus chinensis, assembly GCA_019776745.2. Taxonomy (NCBI): domain Eukaryota; kingdom Viridiplantae; phylum Streptophyta; class Pinopsida; order Cupressales; family Taxaceae; genus Taxus; species Taxus chinensis. The sequence continues at coordinate 82,361 of JAHRHJ020000214.1, read as the reverse complement.
AATTAGCAATTGAGAGAGAGATAATTCTGTCCAGATCAATCCCAGAGAGGTGCACCGTTATTCTACCCTCATAATATCAATATCACTTAGGTTCTTCAACCTCTGGGTGACTCCATTTCTCCATCCAGCCAAGGTGGAACTCTGTCCACATCTCTGCAGCTCTTGCGGGTCTCCACAATCTGATCATCATCAATCATCAGTCAAGCTTTCTGTGATTTCTTCCCGGTCGATGATGACCCAACATCAATCGATGCCGATTTGTCCAAATCGGTGCCATTCCAAACCATCGACGCCGATCACTGTCTGATCGACGCCGACCAGTCTGTAGAAAGGTACAGAATCCAGGTGACACAATTTCATCTTTGTTTTTACAGTTTCCTACTTTCTTTCAGTTTCTGCTGTTGTTTTTACATTCTGTCTGCAACTTAAAATCAGAAAATCTAAACATTTGCTTACATCTTTTATCATGTATGCCTTTATTCTTAATTGAAAACGTGAACTGACATCCACCGAGGAAGCTAATCGCTTCCCGGACCCACTTTCCGGGTAGTTCACCCTTATATCTTCTAACGTCATCTTTTTCTGTCAAGTATTCGTGCATCACAGGTTTCTTGGATCTACTCCGCAGGATTGCTCGTGTGCACCCATCTTAATTCCATCAGGCTTTCTTTCCATCTACGTCTTCGAATCTTGTCCCATTAATCAGGTATCGACTTTATTTGAGTTTTTCAGGGTTTTTGTGTTTAGTTTGGTGCATTAACTTGGACAGGTAACAAGCGTGGAAATTCTTGATCTACATTCTGGCACGCCCGGTGGGACCCCACCAAAGTCCCTTATTGGTAAGTTCATCTCTTTTCCAGTTTTGAGCTTTGTTCTTTTTCTTCACTGATTTTCATCAGTTGTTCTTAAGCATTTCCTTTCATCGTTTCGGTCTTGCTTCTTTTATTTCTAAATTTGCAAAGTTAGGTCCTCTCTTTTTTTGCAAATCTCAATTCCAATTTCTATTTCTAAAATTAGTAAATCATTCATTTGATTTCAAAGTTGCATTTTTGATTCATCTCTTTGTGCAAAATTGTCATTTCCTTGAAAGTTTTCTAGTTTCTTAAAATAGAAATTTCCTTTCCACTAGTATCTTGTTGGATTTGTTTGCGTGTTCTGCTTAACCCTGTTTTGCGGAGTGGTTTGCTTGTTCACGGGATTGTTCGAGGGGAAGAGCTCAACAACGTGCTTTTTGAAGTCCACACACCTTGGAGAGCTAAATCTACAGGTATTTCTCTTTTGCGGTGTTTTCTCCTTTTTAAGAACTTAAAAAGAACTTGTTTGTTTGTTTTTATCACACTCAAACACTTCGGTTTTGGTCCTTAAAATGAATTAATCACATTGGGAAAGAACTTGTTTGACTTGTCTTCATTGAAATCAAACACTTCGGTTTTAGTGCTTAAAAAGAACATTTTCTTTTTCATTTCTGTTGTATGTTCTTCACCTAGTTCTCTAAATAGGTTGGAAAATTGATCAAAATCGGTAGTGACACTATTTGATTTTTTATTTTTCACCCTTGCACACAAAGCCAAAATCACTAGGTATAAAGCATTTAAACAAAAACTCCTTCCCTGGCCTCACCTACTTGGAAGTGACATCCAAGAGGAAGAGCCTACGCGGTACTCGGGCCACGCTATAAATTCACGGAAGTTCTGGTATATATTGGCAAAGCACCTGACTCCCTTATCGCAGCGGTGTGTGAAGTGTGGGGGTAGGCCCCTATATCAAGCCACGTACCAGTCTTTTACTGAAGTGCCTTCGGGACTCCTCACCAAAACATTCCCCAAACCATCCTTAGTTTGGCCAATTGAGTAGTCCCCATTCTAAAAAGCCTTCCCTAACATTTTCTTTCTTAAAAAGCATGAAAATTTAAAAGAGATAATCACCTACGCTGCTTGAATTGTCTGTGCATTAATTAGGTTAATCTCTTTCTGTGTTTTTGCTTGTTTATGACGGTCATCACCCGGTCACAATCTAGAAAAATGGCTCAACTGGCCTCTTCCTCATCTGAGACCCCCGCTAATGTGGATGTTTCGGCACCCCTCGGGTCTTCTTCGGGACCACTGTTAGTTGGTTCCCCATCTTGGTCATATAATCCTTTCTATCATCCTAAAGTGATCCCATCATGACCAGCTTCCCCCAGTCCTTCAGAGGTGTCATCTGCTTTTGATATAGATTATGTTCCTCATGGAGATCCTGAATTTCAGGCACTCCTTGACCACAACCCGGTAGCCCTTATGGACTACTTAGTGCATAAGTCTACTCGAATATCTGATCAGGGACCACCGATCCAGCAGGTTTACGATTATTCTCATGAGCCATCCCAGGCTTTCATAGAGTAGTTAGCATGCTTCTTCTCACCTCGAACCATGAAAGAAGGTGGCACATCTATGCCTCCTTTTTCTCTTCCACCAACCATGTCGACTGGTTCTCAAATGACCCTACCTATCCCTAGTGCCGCAGCTACCTCGGCTACCCCACAACCTACTTTCGAGAGGCCCTCTTCTTCAGCTATGATGAGTGCATCCACACTCCCACAAATTGTTGTTAATTCTTCTATGTCATCTATTGCATCTCAGGGTCAGTATCTCTCTGTGAGCCAACCCCCTCCTACGAGTCAATCAGTTCCTCCTTCTCATCTTCCAGCTGATCTTTCTTCCAATGCTCCAGCGACAGTGACTTTTACCCATCCTTTGGCATCGGCACCCTTAATAACTAATCCGGTAGTCAAAAGCCTCATTCAGAGTTTGTTTCCCACCATATCAAATCAAATCAACACCCACATTCCTCAATCCATTCCGATTCAGTCGGCAAGTGTAGGAACCCACCAATCACAGGCTCCATCTTTCATTCAACCACCTTTCTCTCAACCACTTGTCATCTCACAGCCTGTTTATACTCAGGCTCCTTCACACCAAATACCTCACCAGGCATCACCCAGAATGCCTGGTTATTCCTCTTATCATCCTATTAATCAGCAGATGAATCCCCCATTAACGCCTCAGCAAAACATACCATTCACTTCTTATACGGGACATACCAACATGCCCCCTCCTCAATCTGATGTCGTCCAACTTCTTTTCAAGAAAATCACAGACCTAGAAGCCTCCACCAAAGGGGCTCACCCTTCATACTCTTTTGAAGAAGTATGTAATGAACCGATTCATCCATCAGTGGCTTTTAAGCCTTATCCTCCCCAATGGGAACTTCCTAAGTTCTCAAAATTTCATAGTCGGGAGGATCCTCAACAACACCTGCGAGCATTTAAACATGCTTGCTACCTTATAGTCCAGGACCAGGAGCTTATGCTCCGTACCTTTCCTATGTCTTTAGCAGGGCCCGCTTTAGACTGGTACAATAACATACCCCAACATTCTCTATTTTCTTTCTCTCAATTAGCCCAGATGTTTGTTGAAAACTTCTCAATAAACATCACACATAAGATCTCGATCACAGATCTTTATAACATTCATCAATTCGATGACGAGTCTATTGCAGACTTTGTCACTCATTGGAGAGGAATAATAAATCAATTGTCTTTCTCCCTCCCTCAATCTCAGCAAATTGAGTTGTTTACTCGATCTTGCGCCAATCATATTTCTTCCACTTTAAGGATTCAAACCTTTCATACATTTGAAGAAGCCTTTACGATGGCACGCAAACTTGAGTCTCGTGCCATTGAACAAGGAAAGTTAAAACTTCACTCTAAGTCTAAACCAGATTTTTCTCGGTTTACAAAATCAAACCCTTCTTCTTCTAACAAAGACAAGAATCAGGGGTCCACAAATGCTATCATATTAAAAACATCATGATCTGATAACACTTCTAATCAAACACCTCGGAGAGACTCTTCATCTTCTCGAAAAGGACCTCCATCATCTCGGTCTTTTACTTCGTTGGGGGAATCATATGCTTCTATCTTAGAAAAAATGTTGGAAGTTCACATGATCGAACTTCCTCCTATTAGAAATTTTGATGAGAACCAAGAACGACCATTCTGGTATCGTGAAAATGACTTCTGTCATTATCATAGAAGCAAAGGCCATGACATTGAACGATGTCAGACCTTCAAAAATCTCATCCAAAAATTCATTGATAAAGGCGAGCTCATTCTAGATAACCCAAATGCTCCCCCAAATCAGGCGCTTGATGTTTTTAAACAACCTTTTCCAAATCATTCCCCAAACAATGATGCTTCAGGGGTCTCAAAAACCAAACACTCATACTATCAGCTTCATTTCTACTGATGGTTCTTCTTCTAATTCTGAATCATCCACAAACATGTCGACTGAATCGGAACTTCCTTCCGCTCCTTCAAATTCTGAGATTCCACCATCCTCAGATGGTCCATCTTCGAGTCTTCCTTTATTGTTAGAAATAGAGTCATCTCCCTCTGCCTCTCTATCTGATCTTCCACCTATACCTGAGACAGTGTCATCTTCATCTGTCTCATCATCAGATATTCTTTCGGTGCTTGAGTCATTTACATCCCTTCAAATTTCCACTACGGATACTTCTACTTCTGTCACTCCCATTTTTTCCATGACCATGCCTTTGGTTAACGTACCCATAGTTGTACCAACTTCTATGCCTTTGGAAGCATCTTCGATCTTAACTCTTCCTGTCTCTTTTCCTACAGTAATTACACCCACAATTACTGCATCTGAAGTACCCTCCTCACAAGAGGCTGCTTCTTCATTACCTACCTCTTCCACCATCAGTGCTTCCTTGCCTATTAAGGAAACATCTAAAGAGATAGCATCGACACCTATACTTCCGACTCCTGGACTCAGACATAAACAATTGGAGTTTAAGCCTAGGGTTACATCATCAGTATCATCTCCTTTACTTCCTCCGAAATTACATCACCTTATGCGGTCGAAGTTGTCACCATCCCTGAAAAGGGAAAACCAATATTTCAGACCATCAAAACTCTTGGTGCCCTCCCTCAAAAATCCCTCTCTACACCTCATAAAAGATTGGATTTATCCACTGAAAAGGCATGTCTTCTTCTACAACACCATCTTCACCGGTGCCTCGTAAAGTGGATTTACCTACTGGAAAGGTGTCACCTCTTTTATCAGAACCATCATCTTCATCACCAAAAACCAAGGCACCCTTTGTGCCTCCTATCAAATCTATTTTGGGAGCTCCTCCCCCATCTAAATCAGTCTTATCTAAATCATCGTCTGTTTCGGCCAAGCAGCCTTCTTCATCTCCGAAGACTAAAACACTTGTCATGTCTTCGTCATCTTCAAAATCTATCTTAGGAGCTCCTCCTCCACTAAAATCAATCTTGCCTCACTTGCTTCCATCTCAAGCACCTAAGGCTGCTTCTCCCAATGTTCAAAAAAGTCCCTAAAAAGACTGTCAAACCAGATATGCAGGTCTTTTACCTCGGCAGTCTGCTAAGACTAAAGAGGTGCCTTCTTCACCTCTGTCCACATCTTCATCTGCCAGATTCTATACTGAAATCCTTCACCAACTTATCCAATCTTCATCTATATCTCTTCCTCCAATCAAACCCTATAATCCCAAAGGAGTAAAACCTTCATGGTTCAACTCTGATTTGATTTGTGCTTACCATCGCCATCGCACTCCAGGTCATGACACCGAGGGATGTAAAGCCCTTCAATCTGTCGTTAACAGCCTCTTGGAAGAAAGTGATCTTCTGTTGGAGGAGGAGGAACAAGTGTCTCCTATCATCCCAACTACATCTGAGCCTGAATGGTCTACTCAGGCCCCTAATTCTATTGATATCACTCCAGATGATCTTCCACCTTCTCAAATTGACACAATTCGTATCGCCACTAGAACACAATGGTATGATAATCCATCATCTTCTACAGCCTCTCGACCACGAGTCATTATTTCTGCTACCCCCGAAGGAGTTCCTCCTTCCTCATCAGCCCCGAGACCTCAGGTCTCTATTCATGCTTCACCTCGGGCTCAGATTCCCATGTCAGTTGAGGAGAGTGTTATGAAACAACTCACCCATGCTCCGGTCAAAATGTCTCTTTTTGACCTCATTCAGTCATCTCCCCAGCATCGCCAGGCTCTGATTGATAATCTGCACCATATCGCAGTGAATTCAGATGAGCCCCAGCCTTTCGAGATGGTTGTTGGATTGAATAGACCATCAACCACCATCTCCTTTGAGGATTCTGAAATTCCTCCCCTTTCTTCTGAGGATTTAGAGGCTCCTCTCTTTATCACAGTTCAAATCAATAACACTACGTTAAAACACACTATGATCGACAGTGGTGCTGCACTCAACATCATTTCCTCCCACACATTTGAGCAAATTAAGTTACCAAAGAACGTAGTGTCACCACCACCTTTCACCCTTTGATCATTTAACGATCAGTTGGCGGTTACTTTAGGAACTGTAGTCCTACCCATTCGGGTAGGCAAGAAACTTCTTCACGAGATTTTTTACATTGTTGAAGGAAAATTCCACTACAATATGATCCTCAGATGCTCCTGGATCCATACAATGCACTGCGTCCCATCAACCCTCCATCGATGCATAAAATATCAGTATGAGGGAAAAATCTATACTCATCCAGGAGACCCTTTTCCATCCGCACAATGTGACATGACCACAGGGTCTGTCCCTCCAAAGGAGAATGTTGATTCTCTTGATGAGGCTTCATCCTCTTCCATACCTACAACAAAACTACCAGATCTAAAAAATCTAGAAGATACATTGCAGCATTTTTCTCTAGGAGAGCTTCTTCTTCTCTCTTTTGACGCCCATCTCAAACCTAATGAGTATGGTAGGCCAGATAAACAACCTAAATATCAACCAGATCTTGGCCGCATTGTCACCATTGGTCTACCCAATCAACAGACTGACTTCATCTACGGTGGTCTTGATACACCTCACTATCATCTAGATTCTCCTCCTAGGGCCAAACCCTATTCGGCAGGGTTTGATTATCTACAGAATCCCACGTTCACAAAAACTTATCTATATCGATGCGCGTGGAAGGGCTTTGGCCTGGGAAAGTATGAACAGGGTGTGCATGACCTCGCATCCATTCCAACTCTTAAACCACATCAAAAATTTGGTTTAGGGTTCAAACCTCTCTCGAAAGCCACCATCACCATTCTCGATGAGCCTCTTTCCATTGAGGAACCATCTTCTCCCGTCAGGTCTGAAGCATCACTTGATGTGGATGACACCATTTCCATCCCACCTAACTTTTTTTTTAGTCAATACCATTTCCTTAGGTCCACTGACCTATAAGACTAATGGTGAATCCACTTCCATACCATTAGTCTTCCCTGAAATAGTCAGAGACGACTCTCCTACTATCAATACTATCCACTGTTCGGATGATGATTCTGTCCTTACCTATCTGGGGGCAGAGGATTCTTATCTTCCTAAAACCATTCCTTCTGACACATCTACGCTTCTCAACGAAGCCACTGTTGACCTTAATATAGGGACTTCTGAAGACCCTCGCATCATTAAGGTCGGCCAATCTCTTAACCCACAGGAGTTAGGAGACTTCACCGCCTTTCTTTCCAACCATCGCCAAGCATTTTCTTGGTCATATGAAGATATGCCAGGCCTCGATCCTAACATCATGGTCCACAATATCGTTACTCTTCCAGACATCAAACCAGTTAAACAAAAACTACGTAAGATGCATCCTCGTGTAGCTCTCCTCGTTAAAGAAGAGTTGCAGCGCTTGCTTTCCACCAACTTCATCCAACCCATTGACTATCCACAATGGGTTTCAAATGTAGTACCAGTAACCAAAGCTACTGGGAAATTTTGAATTTGCACCGAACTTTCGGGATCTTAATCTCGCTTGCCCGAAAGATGATTTCCCTTTACCTAATATCGACCAACTCGTGGACTTAACTGCAGGTCACGAGATGCTTTCTCTTATGGATGGTTTCTCTGGGTATAATCAAATTCTCATCACACCAGAGGATCAGCACAAGACTTCCTTCATAACTCCTTGGGGGACTTTTTGTTATCGCGTCATGCCCTTCGGTCTTAAGAACGCAGGGGTGACTTATCAACGTGCAATGACCTACATCTTCCATGACCTCTTACACAAAACTGTAGAAGATTACGTCGACGACATCCTCGGTAAATCCAAACACCATCAGGATCATCTTCTCATCCTTGCACCTCTCTTTGAGAGACTCATTCATTTTTGTCTTCACCTAAATCCATCTAAATGCGTGTTTGGCATTCTCACTGGTAAACTCTTAGGCTTTATCATTTCTATCAGGGGTATTGAGGTTGATCCCACAAAAATAAAGGCTATCATCGAGATGCCTCCTCCTTCCAACTTAAAGTAGCTCCATGGTCTTCAAGGATGCCTTCAATCAGTGCATCATTTTATCTCACAGCTTTCAGACCGTTGTCAACCTTTTCATCATCTCCTCCATAAAAATGTTCATTTTGAATGGGATGAGCATTGCCAAAAAGCCTTTGATGATCTCAAAGCTTATCTTCTTTCTCCACCCATGCTTACACCTCCACGCGAGGGGGAGCCATTCTATCTTTATATTTCTGTGACTGACCATGCTCTGGGAGCCATGATCTCACATCGAGATGCTAATGGTAAGGAACAGGCTGTCTATTATATCAGTCACACTCTTCATGAGTATGAAACTCGCTATTCCGAAGCTGAAAAGTTGTGTTGTGCTCTCTTCTTCACAACTTCTAAACTTCGTCATTACCTCCTTAATCATAAAACTTACATTGTTACAAGTGTCAATCCACTCAAGACAATGCATGTGAAACCTTATCACAATGATCGTATCACTCGTTGGCTCATGCTCATGACAGAGTTTGATCTCGATTTCATCTCACAGAAATCTATCAAGGGTCAGGTTATTACGCTGATCAATTAGCTGATGCCCCTCTTCCAGACACTCAAGTCCCCCTCACTCAATTCCCAGATGAGTACATCCAACAAATCAATTTCAGTCTGTCTCCATTTAAAGTAAAACTCTTCTTTGATGGGTCCAAGTGTCAGCAAGGGGGAGGCACAGGTTTCATCATGATTCCTCCTTGGGGTGCACCTATCCCTGTCGCACACAAGCTTAACTTTGAATGTACCAATAATATGGCCGAATATGAAGCCCTCATTTTAGGTCTTCAAAATGCCATTAATCTCGACACTCACCATATCGACATCTTCGGTGACTCTGAGCTCATCGTTAATCAAGTCACTGGTGTCTATCAGTGCAAAAATGATATCCTTCAAAAATATCATGATATCATTCTCTTTCAGCTTCAATCTTTCGATAAATTTACTATCCAGGCTATTCCTCACACTGCAAACTAATTTGTAGATACGATGGCTTCTTTAGCCTCACTTATTCCTCCATTCACTGAAGACTCACGACTTTATGTGGTTGTTCAGTGTTTAGACCAACCATCTCATCTCAGGCAGTTGACTTCAATCAACGCCGTCACGACTGACACTCAAGATGAGTGGTATCAGCACATTTTTGATTATCTATCCTACTCAGTGCTTCCTCCAGATTTGACTTCCAATGGCAGAAGATATTTTATCCAACGCGCAAACCACTATACTATTCTGGGTGGAATCCTTTACAAACGTGGTTTTGAGGGTATTTTGCTTCGGTGCCTCAAAACCCCTGAATCATCTAAGGCCATTCAGGAGGTCCACGATGGTATCTGTGGTGGACACTTTGGTGGTTTGGCCATGGCTAAGCACATCCTACGTTTAGGTTACTATTGGCCTTCTCTTAATCAAGACTGCTGCGAATATGTCAAGAAATGTGTCAAGTGTCAACAACACGCTAATCTTACACATATCCCTAGTCAGGCTTTGCAACCTGCAGCGGATTTGTGGCCTTTTTCACAATGGGGTCTTGATCTCATTGGTCTCATCAATCCACACTCTTCACAGTGACATCACTCTATCATTACTGCCACAGAATACTTCACTAAATGGGTGGAGGCTATTCCTCTTTCATCGACCAAAGCTAAACCTATTGTTGATTTTGTCTATCAACACATCATTTGTCACTTTGGTGTTCCTCACAAACTCATTACAGACAATGGAAAGTCTTTCAAAAACAAATATTTGTAGAAACTTTGTGACACCTTCAATATTAAACTCAGCTTTTCTTCTCCATACTATCCACAAGCTAACGGCCAAGCTGAGGCTTCTAATAAAACTTTGCGTAATATCCTCGCAAAGGTAACTAGTCGAGCTGGTAGGGATTGGCATTTACACATCCCTTTTGCTCTCTGGGCTTATCAGACTAGCATTCGTACCCCTACCGGTGCTACTCCCTTCTCTCTCATCTATGGGTCTGAGGCTGTCCTTCCTTTGGAAGTCCAGATTCCCTCTCTTCGCGTCTCTCTCAGAGAGTTTGTCTCTGATGAAGACTATCATCAAAACCATCTAGCACAGCTTGAGTTGTTAGATGAACATCATCTCAATGCTCTTGAACATCATCAAGTCTATCTTGAGCATGTCAAGCATGCTTATAACAAGCATTTGCAGCAGCGTGACTTCCAAGTTGGTGATCTTGTTCTTAAAGAAAACCAAAATGTCACTACTCTGGAACGGAGTCAACGTGGTAAGTTTGCTCCTAACTGGATGGGACCGTACGTTGTCACTCATAAGTATGGGTCTGGGGCTTATCACCTATCTTCCATGGATGGTATACCTGAAATGGAACCTCTTAATGCTTTGCATCTAAGGCCCTTCTACTGTTAAAATCTATCTTACATGATCTTAGTCACAAAACAGATCTTTCATCCATCTGCAACCAGTCATGCATTTCGTAGTGATTTGGAACTATGTGGTTCTCCACGTTATTTCTTTTTATACCTTAAATATGAGTACCGCGGCTCTACTCATGGCATTTTCCTTACGGATTTGTTCCTCCTCATGGTAGGAATACCTTAATCACTACTTCATCTGCCCTAGGTGTTCATCTTGATCAAATCCACTTGGGGCATGAGTACGTGCTTATATACATTTTCTTCCCCTCTATCTGATCTATCTGGTCTAAACTCAGCTTCTTCCAAAGCTCAAAAAAAAAAAAAAAAAAATGCTATCCTAGTCCCAAAAGATAGACTGATCCCTCGAAGGACAGCTATCCATGCCTTATCAAATAAAATAAAAAATGTAGACCATTCCTCGAAGGATGGCTACCATCAAATTCAAAATACAGACCACTCCCTTGAAGGACGGTTGTTTGTTTTATGGCATTTTGAGCCTTTGCAGTAACAAACTTCCTCTCTCAGGCCAGTTTGTTCACTTTTTAGCATCTCTGAAAGACTTCCCGTATCGATCAGTCTTTCCATATCTAGCAAACTATCTGCATTGATCAATTTGCTTTTCTATCAAAAGAAAAATCATGAAGCTGTGATATGAGACCTTTTCGATCATATGGAGACCCTGTTTTCCCCATATGGGCACGTATTTAATCCTTCATGTGTTCTGATGAGATGCATACTTATCTCTCGTCCTTATCTACCTCCTAGATCTGGTTTGCGACTAACTAGTGTCAGGTTTATTTTATCCGTGTCTATGGCCTTGTGTGCATCGTCTTTCGATTTACCATCAAGGTCTCTATTTATGGTCGGTTAGGGGACTAACTTATCATTCTTTTCCTATCTAGGTGTAGTGATTTTTATTTCTAAGGGATAAGATCATTACATCACTTTCTTTTCATCAAATCAAATGGACATTACCCATGTTCATTTGTTATTTATCCAGTTAAATTGACATTTAACATGTTAATTTAATCAATCAAATCTATCATCTATCTATGCTCATCTTATCTACTTCATCTAAAAAATATCAAAGCAACATATATTATGTGGATCCATCTATCCATATCATTTAGTTGAATTAACATGTTAATTTAATCAACCATGTTATCCATGACAAATAATCAATTATTCATCCATGACAAATCAAAATTAAATCACATCTATCTATCTGTATCTATCAAAATTAAAAGCATGAGTCCAATCACATAACACAAAATGCATAATATATATATATATATATATATATATAAATATAATGGGCTTCAAATCAAGCCATATACATCGTATCAAAAATGCCTTCAAATCGAGGCTACATCAGTATATCTCTACAAATATCATCTCTATATAGTAAAATCAGATAAATGGAACACGTTGTCTCCTCTTTCCTCCTCAGGCACGAGCTCTCTCTCCTGACCATCACCTACAGAACTGGAGGTGCCTGTAGTCATGACCCTATGACCTCCTCGGTCTCCCCTGGTGCTCACACCCTCCGATGCACCACCGGTAGTGGTTGTCACTGTCCTCCTCCTCACTCCATAACGAGGCACATCTGGGGCATGTTGTGTCAAGGCATCCTCATAGTATCTCACCTCGGCAAGGAGAGCCTGATAGGTACTCAGACTCACCATGCCAGGTGCTCTCAATGGCACTGCTGCTGCTGGTGGTCCTCCTGCTACGGCACCCTGTGCCCCTGACTCTGATGTGGTGCCTGTATCACCATATTTGGCCCTGAGGGCCTCTCTGTGTCTATGATATCTATCCCTCTGCTGGATAGTTGTATCCCACTCCTGACGAGTGGTGTCTCTCTCCTGTATCGCTGTGTCCCTCTCCTCCCTCAGAGTCCTAATCTCCTCAAGAGTAGTCTGGTGTGTCTGTACCAAGGCAGCATGCTCTCCCTGTAGTCTCTCTAGCTCCGCTACTGTATCCTCCTCATCTGACTCTGTAGATGCTGTGAGATGTCATGGTAGCTCCTCATGATACCATGCCTCATAGCCCTCATCTACTCCTACATCATCATCTGTGGGAGGTAGGGCCTCCCTGAGTGGATCTGCTGGGACCAGTATCGGTAGATCTGTCTCCCTGCTATCCCATCTGTATGGCACATATACAGTCAGAATAATCTGTATCAATCCAAACTATCTCATCACCCGTAAAAATGGGACCCACTCTAAAATCTCTGGCCTGCGGCCCCTGACCACTCTGCTGCGTCTCAGCTCCACTAAGTGGGCATCCTGTCTGGCCCATGTAGGATAGACCCTGTATGGCCTCCATATAACCTGTGATGGTGTCAGAGTCCTGAATCTCTGGGAATACCACTCTGATGATCTCCCTGTATCTCCAGGGGCCATGTCTGCCCACCATCATCGAAACCCATAATCAAGGGCTCCCTCTGCTCCTGACATCCATGGAATTCCAGACGGTCTAATCACTGATATATGCTCATAAGCCCAACAATGGAGCACAAAACTGACATCAATCCCAGTCCGTCTGCCTGTGGAATACATCCACAACTCATGATATATCTGTGCTAAAAGTGCATCAGTGAATGTGAATACCTGCATGAACTCTAGGATATCACAGACACAGTCAAGCAGGAGTAGTGGGAACCATCCACCTCTAGAATCTGGTAGTGCATAATATGAGATAGCCATCTGGATCAATGCTATCAGTCTACTCCTGGGGTCATCCTTTCGGTACTGTGAGGCTATCCTCACAGCCCCAGACACTATCTCTGAGGCATCTGCCTTGTCTCCATATAACCGTACCAGGGCCCTCCTCTGCTGCTCCCATGGAGTAATCTCTATTAGGTCCCCTGTGATCGGTAACCTGAGGATCCTATAGATGTCCTCATGGGTGATAGTCATCTCACCCATCTGAAACCAAAAAGTGCATGTCTGGCTATCCCACCGCTGCATCAATGCTCGCATCAGCTCCACGTCTCGGGGTACCCATCGATAATAATGGAAACCCCCTAGTCTGGCTAACTCCAGATGGCACCACTCAGCATCTGTCACATCTGGCAGTATAGTCTCCAGTAGCTCGGGAATAGCATCCCGCATGTGTAGGACCTCTCGTGCCTGCATCACATCAAAAATCGTCATTAGGTTCATACTTATCAAAATCAACATCATTAAAATTTCATCAAAATCTTTCTCAAAAGCTTCCAAATGTATCATCTTTCCCATCGGCACTGACTCATTTCAATTGACACCATTTACTTTATGGTCGACACCGATTATATTCCAATCGACACCGATCGCATAATAGTCGGCACCGATTTTTTCAATCGATGCCGACTGGGAGGCAGAGTCCTAACAAAACCTCTCTTGCCTCCTACTACAAAAAACACAAACAACACAAAACATACAAGGCTAAGGAAGGACCACTTACCCCTGGCCGCATCCTCTTCCTCTTCTGACCACTCCCGGAAGCTTCCATTTTGCTCAAATTCAACTTTTGACTTTTTCTAAATCAATCGTCACAATGCAAATGAATCGTTACCATTCACCTTTTCTATATTTATAGGTTTTTGGAGCGGTTGGCACCGATTATTTTGGTTGGAATCGATTCTTTGGGTCGACGTCGATTAGGTATGAGTCGACACCGATTGGATTGTCCCATCGGGGCCGATCGGGTAGATTTTGATATATTTTGTCATATCATCACACCAGGACTTACTTCATTCTCATCTGATTATCCTGTCTTGCGCATGTGTCACCCGTAACACATTGTCGCCATCATTGTGTCTTTATTTTGGGTACTTGTACCTTGTCACCTTGCATAGCCCCATGTGTGTGTCACTCGTAGCATGGCTTTGCTTGTCATTCCCCACTTGGGGCATCTCATCATTATATCTTTTGCATGTGCCACCCATAGCACACTTGTTCTGCCTAGTCTGGCAGCATTTCTATTGTAAAGTCCACTATAGTGGCGATATTTCAATTTCCGTTCTGGCTCTCCTCTCGAGGCCATCACTTCATCCTTCTTGTCTAAGCATTGATGCTTGGCTTGTTTATTTGATCATTGTTATGACCTTATTTTCACCTTTTGGCACATATTTTCGGTGTTATCACCCATTCCAAGTTTTTCCCTGTACATGGGTAACTCACATTTTTTGCAACCTAAAGATAGCGGGTCTGTAGGCACTAACGTCGTCTCATTCGAAGGCCATCTAGTTGTCCCTACCAATGTGTCACTCTTTGGTTGTTACTATTTTGCAGTCACCTTTAACTCACAAGTCTGTAGCCACTAACGTCATCTCATACGAAGACCATCTAGTCTGCCCTACCAATGTGAGTTCCTTAGGTCGCTGCCTTTTTGGATTTTTTTTTACGTGCATCATCAATGATCAAATCTACTCCACACATCTAGTTGGGGCATCCTCATCCTCTCTTCTTTCTTTTTCATCTACCTTTTTCAAACTCGGGATCGGTTGGCTTTTTTGGGGCCACCCCATCCCTAGTTTGAGGGGGAGCACATCATCAATATTCTTCCTTTTCTTCCAACTCCTTGTTTTTGTCTCGTAGCATTGCTTATCGCAAGTTACTCGACAAAAAGGGGCAAATGTAGACACCTAAAATTGGTTACTCAATTTAGTGTCCCCCGTGTTCGCTTACCTGTTCTATTCTCGGGTAACCCGGTGCACTTTTGTATCACTATTTCTCTCTTAGGGTATTAATTAAATATCTAATTAAAATGCCTATCCTAAGTTTGTTCCACCCCATTATATTTCACCCATGGATAATTAAATGTTAACCATGTAATTCTATCTTTCACAACTACTTATTCACCCCATATCACTTCCCAACCTCCCGTGCTATTATTATCCATCCATCCCACTTATTTCTTCTCTCCTGGAACCATGTAGTGGAATTTTTCCCTTATTTGAGTTAGAGGGATAATATTCTTATCCTCCCAACTCATCCCTTTTTGCCTTTTTGGGAGTCTATTCCCTGATCGGCGCCGACCGGTTTCCTCGATCGACGCCAATTTTTTGAACGGCACCGATTTTACCTCGGTCGGCACCGACTATAAATACACGACCTGAACTCAGTTCTGGTTAGATGGTAGAGACTTGAGAAATAGTGAAAAACTTGAGCGAATCTTGAAATTATCAATTGAGAGAGAGAGAATTTTGTCCAGA
The DNA here is from genome assembly GCA_019776745.2 of Taxus chinensis. Classification (NCBI taxonomy): domain Eukaryota; kingdom Viridiplantae; phylum Streptophyta; class Pinopsida; order Cupressales; family Taxaceae; genus Taxus; species Taxus chinensis. The sequence goes on along the minus strand of JAHRHJ020000214.1, from coordinate 66,384 downwards.
TCAATCCCTGAGAGGTGCACCATTATTCTACCCTCATAATATCGATATCGCTTAGGTTCTTCAACCTCTGGGTGACTCCATTTCTCCATCCAGCCAAGGTGGAACTCTGTCCACATCTCTGCAGCTCCTGCGGGTCTCCACAATCTGATCATCATCAATCATCAATCAAGCTTTCTGTGATTTCTTCCTTTCGGTCGACGACGACCCATTAAGCATCAATCGACGCCGATTTGTCCAAATCGGTGCCATTCCAAAACATCGAACGCTGATCACTGTCTGATCGACGCCGACCAGTCTGCAAAAAGGTACAGAATCTAGGTGACACAATTTCATCTTTGTTTTTACAGTTTCCTACTTTCTTTCAGTTTCTGCTGTTGTTTTTACATTCTGTCTGCAACTTAAAATCAGAAAATCTAAACATTTTCTTACATATTTTATCATGTATGCCTTTATTCTTAATTGAAAACGTGAACTGACATCCACCGAGGAAGCTAATCACTTCCCGGACCCGCTTTCTGGGTAGTTCACCCTTATATCTTCTAACGTCATCTTTTTCTGTCAAGTATTTGTGCATCACAGGTTTCTTGGATCTACTCCACAGGATTGCTCGTGTGCACCCATCTTAATTCCATCAGGCTTTCTTTCCATCTACATCTTCGAATCTTGTCCAATTAATCAGGTATCGACTTTATTTGAGTTTTTCAGGGTTTTTGTGTTTAGTTTGGTGCATTAACTTGGACAGGTAACAAGCCCAGAAATTCTTGATCTACATAGGCAGGTGTTTTTTGGGAGATATTTAGAGCAATGCAGTTAGGACTTTAAAAGGTCTTGTCTAGGCTGAGAGCATATACCTAGATAAAAGGTCATAGTGAACTTTCTGATAGAAAGGAAAATAGAATAACTGACCGATGGATATTCTCACTTATAATTTGTCCCCAATCCACCACCTAGTTCCCTTTAGTGGCTATAAGGATGAATCAAGCCATTTAGTCCTAAAAATCTTTTGTCGTCTCTTCACCCGTCACTTTGCTGAATAGGATGATATCATCTAAGTAAAATTTGTGGAATTCACTTCTAGATAAGTTTTTAGGCACATGAGAAGGCTTCCTTCCCTGCTCAAGCCATGATTTGAGTGCAAGGTCTTGTAGGTATGAGTCAGTCTTTGCCCATTCTTGTGATGAAAATTATTTGGTGATGATGACCATACTACTATTGGTTGGAACTTACAAACACTGAGAGATACCCTTAGGAGTGAGAATTATGAGAACTGAATTGTCTACCCGCAATATTTTGGAATCAAGTCCATAATATTGTGCACATATTAAGACCTACTCAGTTCTATGAATGGATAATGGATGACCTTCTGTTGAGAACAATCCACTCGAAAAGAGTTTTTCTTCCACTAGATCCCTTGGTCCTTCAAACGTCCTATTTTTTAGGTCCTTGAGATCTATGTGAGTGGTATCAATGTCTCCCACACATGAATCCTTTGTGACTATGGTTGAATTAGGCTTAATACGTGATTATTTGAACTTTATTTTTCTAAAAAGCACCAAGATGAGAAAAATCAGAGTCACCACAAACTTTCAACACTCAAATTTGGAACTTTATATTTTTAGTAGGTAGGGTACAATACAACTATTTTTAGAAACTTACCACTATTTTTGCTCCCTGATTTTCCTATCTCATTTATATTATTACATTTGATGAAAGTTTACTATTTTTAGAAACCCTACTTTCCCAAATAATAACTATTTATTAGCCCAAGTTTCCTGAATTACACTGTTCTGATGTTTCTAGTTTAGTTCCTCGATATTACCCCTTTTCTGATGTTTCTTACTTTTTTAGGATATCACAAATGCTGAGAATTCATCACTTTGGGAAACTTAATATTTTTAGAAACCTACTATTTTAAATACCTATTATTTTTTAGAAATTACACTTATCAGTATTGGGTTACAATGAAACCACTATTAAAATCTTTTGTTTTGCACCGAGATTTTCTACTTTGAGTTTCATGATTTTTTGCCCATTGAATATTTGAGAAATTGAAAAAGAAGGTTTTAGGGTTTGATATTTTAGTTTTCCACTATGAAAAAACTAGGGAATCACTGATTTTGCTTCAATAAGACTTAGTGAGGGAGATTCTAGCAAAATTTTAAGGTAATCAGACTCTCAATTAAAGAGTTATGATCAAATTTTTATTTTTGGTGGCTATGGATGTTTGGAAGAATTTTGGCAACATTTATGGGTGAAAATGTAGTTTGGATGGAGGGTGTTATAGCAACAACCTGTCATGAAAAATGGCTAACTGTGTGATGAGTGAGGAGTTAATGAAGTTTTATTATGTTTTTAACTCACCCTGCTAACTACACACTTAACTTGGGTTAGAATGAAGTGATTGAGGTTTTGAAAATGGTGCAAGAGGGATAAAAGGGAAATCAAGGACACCAAAGTGTGAATTTTACTAGATGGTGATAAGTGGCAGCTTTTGGTATGTGGTGGATGAGATGAGGGGCTGGGAAATTGCACCTTTAAAGTGGTGTGTGGTCACATGGGGGTCTAGAAGGCTACAAGAATTCTTGGGTCACATTTTTTTATCCCCATTATCCCTTTAGGGGAAAAGGGAACAGAGGGGACACTAGGGACACCAAATTTTGACTTGGGAGAAGGAGGGAGGTCACACTTTGGTGTCCCCCTTGCACCATGGGGACAGAGGGGACAGAGGGGACACTTGAGGACACAAAAGTGTGACTTGGGGAGGAGGATGAGGTCACAATTTTGTGTCCCAAATTTCCTCCTTGTCCCCAGGGGGACATATGACACAAGAGTTTTAAAATCATGACAGGGCCAAAAATGGAAAGAAGATTTTGCGATGAGATGTCCAAATTTGGAGACTGGAAGTTGCTTTTTTCACCTCAGAGGCTTATAAGAATGTTTTGGGGTCAAATATTATATTATTTTGACTCCAAAACACATTATAAGATCAATGAAACCATTAATAATACTTTATTATGCATGTAATTCAAAATTTAGGTCATTTTTTTTTCTAGAACTACAAGGGGCAACTACAATGTTTTGAAATCCTTCAAGAAACCTTTAAGCCTTGGAGAAAAATTGATGTTTCAACATTGTATATAATTCCCATATATTTCTAATTCCTACTTTTTTTCTTCTTATATCCTTACAAAACTTCCATAATCATCTGGATGAATTCAAGTTTCACCATTAGGATGTTCATTCCCTCCACCTAGAAAACCCGGTGTTGAACAAACTATTCCTGAATGAGATTTTATTTCCTAATTATTCCTAAATTTCTTCAAACACCTTCAATACTCTCCAAAACCACCCTCATATACTTTATATCTTCCCCGAACATTCCCAAAGGATGCATACTAGCTACAAAATGATCAAAATGGCCTTTTTAGGCCTCCGGAAGGACTTTTCTTTCACTGAACCTTGTTGAACTCATCCATCAACTTCCTCACCCTTCTTATCACATTGAGGCATACTTGAAAAATTCATCAGGGACATTTTTTAAATGATGGTGCCATTGTATACAAGTTGGTTAGGAGGAGGGTTCAGTGTGATTGGGAAGTAACATTTTACATTGTGGGCTTAGTTGTCACGCTTTGAAATTTGAATTTTTAGGGTAGTAATTTTTCATGACAACAAGAATTTGAGAAATAAATTATCTCTACTCATTCAGAGGAATCGTCTAAGAGGAAATTTGTGGAGGTTGAGTGCACTAAAGTTTCTCTTCATAAGAGGCTTCACAAGAAAACAAAGATCATTGAAAACTCCATTGAACCCCTTGAGTTAGGTCAAATTAATCCATTACAGTCTCATGTTCATTACTAACATCCAAGTGTGTCCTTTTTAGCAGTGGAGTCATCTCATCATGAGTAGGTTGTGATCCCTTATCAAACAATCAAAAATTACCCTACACCCAATTTCATGTCTACTCCGGTTGAAATATTCCCATGGGTATTAGAGCATCCTATAAGTGAGTCAAGAATGGTGTAACAAGCCACCACACCTAATTTTGAGGCCATCTCGAAATACATCAAGACGAAGTGAACCAAGAAAGCACAAACAACTTCCTATTTCTTCATTGGAGCTTCTGGATCTCAATATGTGGAAGTTGCATGACCAAAAGTTATAAAACCCATGGGAGAAATGACAAAATATGATTATGAGCTAACCAATGTTTCTTTGGAAAAAACTACGCATGAGGGAGATGTGCACATATTCAAAGAGTTTGCAGCTTGCTTGCTTTCCAAAATTGAAGAGAATAAATAGACTATGAAGCAACTGGAAGAACATGTAAGAAGCCTCACTTCCTATGTATAATCCTTCTTAGAATCCAGTGTGACACCAATTTCCTTGGTGGAGGCCATCTCTCCCATCAACAATTTTGACCCTCAAGTGATCAAGAGAGCTCAAGGGTACACTATGTAAGGGAGAGCTACTGAAAAATGGGTGGAGAATATTTTGGAAAAGGGAAAGGTACTGTTACTCTGATAAGAACTTTTCATATAATAAATGAATAATCTACAAAAGATAATGCAACACAAGAGATATGGGGGGACAAGAAGCCCTAAATATGCAATATATTCAGAATAATACCCTTAAGGTAGGGAAACACCATACAATGCTCCTTAAGGAAGGAGTAACTCCACAATCTCCCAAGATGGGAATCCACTTCAAGGGGGACACCTCTAATATACCTCTACCAAGTAGAAGAATCAACTCATACCTACATGACCTTCTCATAATGATACATCACATCCTTTAAATAGGATGGGTAACACCAAATCCCAGTGTAGGCCGACTCATTACCAAATATAATTAATTCCTATGTTACCCCATATAACTAACTAAGGGGATGCATGCCACATGTTGACATATCCATCAACCCATATACATTATAATATCATATACCAAGTGTACCCATAGCATATAACTCCCTCTTTGACATGTTTCATCCCATCAAACATAAGAAGAAGCCATATAATATCCCAAGTGTACTTTAAATTATTACACACTTGTCGCCATTTATCTTGATCATTCAACGGACCCATATGAGTGAATCCTAAGAGTGGGTTGATGGTTGAAGGGTCCAAGCCTGATGTATATTCCATTGGAGGGAGGCATATGATTCCATCCTTGTGATCCATGTGTGAGCCTCCTTGGTATCCCATGCATTTGGATCCATAATGATTATTCTTGTGATTCCATGTCATAGCATAATTTGTTGCTTCCATATGATTCCATGTATAGCCAAAATTATTGTCTCCTCCAATTCCCTGTATATTGATATAGATTTCTGGGAGCCTCATGTGGCCAAACATTGCCCATGATTTTTTCCTCTCATGATGATATGGGTGTTTATATGGTGCAACCTTGGTATGCGCAACCTTATCAATCTATCCTCTGCTTGGACTTTTCCTCTTCCAACTTGTTTGTTATTTCCCCATTTTGTTGCTCTTGAGTAGAGAAATTATTTTTGAATTTTTCATCATGCCTCTCATAGAATTCTGATTCATCATTATTCCCTTCTTCACCATATTCAAATTCATCTTCATGATCCAATTTTACATTACTTTTTTCCTTGCTTGAGTGTGATATCTTGCAATGTAATTTTCTTTCTCTTGTACCATTTTCATGAATTTATACCTTGCACATTAATATTGAATTCCCATTGTCTCTAAATAAAGAATCCATCCATTCAATTAAGGTTATTTTATCCATGATGGAAAAGGTAGAGTGATTATCCATACCATCCATTGGAGATTGCCTGGGTTAATGCATAAAAATCATTAGATGGTTATTAAACATTCATTTGATGTATAGAAGGGGTGATTAAAACTAAATTTTCAAACAATTACCTTTTTCAATGAGATTGCCCATGTAAACTGAAATATGTGAAGCTTCATCCATGGATTGATGAATTTGAACTTGTTCTCAGGGTTTATGGAAACAATTGGACCTTGGCCATAATATCTTGGCTAGAAACTGTAACCTTCAAATTTTCTTCTTCAATCTTCTAACATTCCTTCTGATATTTCACTATCTTGTGTAAGCAGCTGTATCATCAAATTCTTCTACTTCTTCTTCTTCTTTTCTTCTTTTGTTTCCCATATGTCCATGAAAACTTGTTCCAGTTCGTCCAAAGACCAATTAGACTTTTTTTTCTAAATCAGAAAACCAAATATCTGCAGGGTCATTAATCAACCCAAAATTTAAGAACCAAATCATCTGATGGCTGAGAGAATTTATCCCTAAATTTGTTACACCATTCTCTAGCATCAATCATGCCATCTCCAAAAAAAAGTTACCATCCCCATGATCCACCAAACTAAGGTTTTAGGAATAGAAATATTTTGATCAAAAATTATTTGTAATGCTAAATTTTGGATAAATTTCAGGCTTAAAAATAAGAAATAACATAGAACAAAAACCGTGAATTAATTTTTGAAGGTTTCCGAAAATGTAAGAAATTTAGGAAAATTCCACAAATTACAACCTGTGGAGCAAAATAGGATTGATTTAAAAAGTGGTAAAACTGCAATAAATCTGACAAAATAGATCCAAAAATTATGAAATTTGGTGGTCGGTATACCCTTCCCCCATGAATGATATTCATATCAACCCCAAAAATTTATTTCCTGAATTCCCCACTTTTTATTCCAATAAATATAGCCTATGAAGTCATCCTTAAATTTAGGGTATGCAATTTTTGCTAAAACATGCTATTGATCCTTCCAAAAAACCTGCCATTAAACATTTCTGAAATATAGAGAAGATACTTTATAATTATTTTTCATATGATTGTGGTACTGAAATATTCATTTCGAAAAATTCGCAGGTATGATTTCAAGATAATAGGTGAATCACCAAAATTAGAAAGTTTGATCCCATATATTTGCAGTGCCGATCGATGCTCTGATACCACTTGATAATAGGCCTTGCATATAATAAATCAATAAGTGGAGAATTTCACAAAACAAGATATATGGGTTGGCCAAGATTCCCTAATATGGGTAATATATGCATAATAATACCCTTAAGGTAGGGAAACACCATACAATGCCCTTAAGGAAGGAGTAACTCCACAATCTCCTCAAGATGAGAATCCACTTTGAGGGGGACACCTCCAATATACCTCTAACAAGTAGAAGACTCAACTTCATACATAATGACCTCCAAACATAATAATCCCTTATATACATCCATTACTCTTAGGATAGATGGGTAATTCCTAATCCCAATGTAGGCATGACTCATTACCCAATATAACTAATTCCTATGTGACCCCATACACTAAGGGGATGTGTGCCACATTAGATCTAAGGGTCTCCATCAACCCATATACATTATATTATCATATCCCAAGGTACATAACATAAAAGAGATATTAGTAAATGACATAAGGGGTTTAGAAACAAGTGTAGAAGTTAAGATAATTAAATTTTAACAAATGGCATAAGATGGGGTGCCCTATTGTCTGAGATGATTAATCCACATGTCATTTTTAGTGGGTATAAAATGTAAAAATAAAAGGGATCCTAATGGAAATGCCATTTGTCTCAAATATGGTCTTAACAAAATTATATTTAGAGGTGATTATTTTATATGGCTGAAGTGATGTTTCATTATCACTTAAGACTTGTGGAATGAATCATGATATTTGAGGAAGATGTCAGACAACAATACAGAAATCTATGGGTCACCTTTAGAAATAATATATATACTTTGAGAAGAAATCCTAAGTCTTTCATGATTATGGTCCAATGGATATGAGCCAGGTGATCCACATCATCTTTCAATGTTAAGATACTTAGGATTTGTATAACATAAGTCTCAACATAAAATACTGTCTAATTTATCAAAGTTTTCAATCCAAGTAAAGAAGGTGGCGTACTTAAGACTTAGATGACAGTTCATTGGGTTGTAGTTTCATACATAAACTAGGGTGGCACTCATGCACGCTTGTTTCAAAGGAAGTAAGGTGTGGTTGCTCATCCCAAGAATTCCTGGATGTTCAATAGAGAATTTCATTCATCAAGGAGATTTGTTCATCTAAGAAGTGTTCACTCTCTTCTTCTATGAGGAAAAATCCCACTGTCTTGATGTTCTAATTGTTTAAGGAATGTAATTTTTTGTACACTTATGCCTCAATATGTATGGTTGGGTGAAATCCTTTTAATTTGACTTGTAAAATATGAAGGATTAATAAGCCAAAGAAATTATTGTGTTCCCTATGAATATGAAAGGTTTACAAAGTAATGGGAATCTATAGAATTCATGGAGGTGGAGAAAAGATCATCCATTTCTTAAATCATGGCTATCCATGTCCAAAGGGTTGCTATTATTGTTCATCACAAAAAAAGAAGATTTTCTTCTATTCTTCCTTTCACTCTATTTTCCTCTAATTCCACATGTGCAAGCTACCAAGTGATAGTGAAGTGAAAAAGATGAAGGAGAATTTGGTGAAATGTGAAGATTGTTGGAAGGAGGGTACCTTCTTATTCAAACCTTCCTTATAGAATCATGATTTTTACTTCCTATGTGAATTTGTGCATGCTAATTTAATGTGCAACAAGGAAATTGACAATTTCCAAGCATGACAATTATACCCCTGTGTTAAAAATTTCAAGTTTTACCCTTCCAAGACACCCCGGGTCTACCCAGTCAGTCTAGTGACCTCCCAATTGATGTTAACTCAATCCCCTAGGTTATTTAGGAAATTCAATTCAACCCCCTAGGTGATTTTAGGAGTTCATTGAAAAATGCAAACTTTGGGCAGTTGTGGGAAGGGCTATCACTGGCCTTCCTAGGACTGGAGCAACCCCATGGAGTGAACAAAAAATCCAAAACTAGACATGGAAGGTGAATCAAAGGCCTTGGAACATCATGGAAGTGATTTAGGAAGATTCAGGAAGGATCTCAGAGAAGTTGGGGCAGTTTCACTAAAATCAGGGTTCACAGGCCTAGGCAGTGCACATGCCAAAACAACTTGTTGAGCTTCCGAAGGTGATTCTGGGAGCTCCAGATGGAGTTAGGAGAAAAAAAAACATCTTCAGAAAGGGAATTCCAATCCCTACAAGATGGTATAATTATTTTTTTCACAACACTTTGGTGCAATGGGTTTGCAAGTAGTTTTTCTCATGCACAACTGGAGTACCAGATCAAAAATCCACTTTTTTAGGGATCAAATGGAGGAATCAAGACACGATACCCAAACCATTGGATTCATAAGACCATTTTCAGTTAAGATCATATCAATTTTCATCAAAAAATCCATTGGGAGCTCGAGATATCATGATTTTAAGTTGCCCTCTAGGAGCGAGTTCGGGAGTTAGTCAAATTTTGATGAAGGACACGTGTCAGCTCCAGGAGCCTGGCACAATTTTTGTCCCTTACATCCCTCAAGAAAGGGAAATCAAGGTCAAAAAATTCACCTAGCCCCTATAATCCCTCTGGACCCTCATGTGACCTCTTGGATCGCCAGTTCAGCCCCTAGGTGCTTGTGGAGCTCATTCATCCTTCAACTGTCAGATCGTGACAAGTGTCATCTTCTGAGCACCATGTGAAATTTGATGTCCCTCATGTCCCTTTGAGGTGAGGGACATCAAGGATGAAAAAATGTTCCCAGCCCTCATGATGCCTCAAGGTTCCTCATGTGACCACTTCTCAGCCCCTCAGTGCTTTAAAGCTATTTTTTAGCTTTAATCCCCTGATGTTGGATCTCTGCCACGTGTCAAGCTGAAGCACATTGTGAAAATTGATGTCCCTCATGTCCCTTTGAGGTGAGGGACATCAAGGACATGAAAATTTTCCTCTCTCCATGCTTTTGAAATTTTCAAATTTTAAAAATCCTCCTGCTTCTAACTTCTAACATCTAACTCTTCCTTGCACAACTTCATCTTAACTTTCTCTGCAACTTCCTACACCACCACTCCACCATTGTCCAAAGCTCAAACCAGCTCCACCATAGAAATAAATCCTCTACCCCATGGTGATATGTAGGTCTTAGAAGAATATTTCATCAAACTGAGGAGAAGAAATGAAGAACAAGAAGAAGAACAGTGAAAATCTCCATTGCCATGAAAAAGAATTTTGAAGAGATCTTGCAAACCATGCACGGATTGAAAAACCATTTTTTTTTGTTCATTCCTCTATCAAAAACCATAAAAAAAACACCTCCATACCCTCCTCTCATGGCATAAAACATTCACAGTGAAGAAATCCTCTTTTTGGCCCAACGAAGAAAAAAGCTTGATTTCCCATCAAACCGGTAGTCGGATCAAGACAAGATTTCACTGGAAGAACAAGAAGAAAAACCCATATCAAAATGGATTTTTTTCATCACAAATGGAGGAAAAACCAGACCTACAACTTCTGAGGTCCATTAATGGCTGCCATGTCCAAGAAGCCACTGGTCAAAAATTTAAAAGTTTAAAATCTCCAAACTATTGAATCGGGTAAGTCCAAATTTCAGAGGGGTGATATTGGGAAAAAACCCCATATCCAAAAAATTCATTCCATATCAATCCAACCTCCAGAAGTCCCACTTTCTAAAAATAGTAGGTCTTCTACATAGAGGACTTGCTATTTTGGGAAAGTCATCAACAAAAGAACTATGCAAAAGGAGATGTGAACACAGAAGATGCACTGCAGTTGAAAAATCGTCAAAATTGTCATCTTGGTCTAAAATTGACACTTACTAAAAAATAGTAAGTGGTCCCACGAGCACCTGCCAAATATAGAAAATTGATCCAAAAGGTGAGAGGAATGCAGGGAGAAAGGGAAATCTGAGTTGCAAAATCCAGTTGAGGTTCAAGGAAACTGATTTTTCATACTTACTAAAAATAGTAAGTTGACTTTTTCTGAAAAATCATGAAGTCAAAATGGAAAGGGAAGAAGGACACAACCTTTCACTTAATAGTAAGAGATAGAAAAAAGTAAGTCTCTATCATCATACTATGTAGAGTAGATGATAGTGAGGATGTCAGCAACGTCTTTCCACACTCATTTCAGGATTCAATTGGTATGTGGGAGGTGGAATTCATAGTCCACCATCAGACTATTCATAATATGCTTCATCAGGATCATGTCCAAATCAGCTAAGCAGGTGTGGCATTGTCATAGGGAGTCAGGACAAGATTTGTTCCAAGGCTTCATCCCTTCAGAGGAGGATCTTCATGAGTGATACTCATGGTCACCAAATGAGTCATTCAAAGTGTTTTTAAACACTTAGTTCATGGTGTTCACATGGAACATCCAAAGGAAGTTTCTCAGTGTGCAAAGAGTTTGAAGATTCAGAGTTCATCACATTGGAGCATTCATCGAGTCATCTGGAAGGATCAACTGAGCTTTATCAGAGGTGGAATCTATTCATCATCAACATCATTCTTCCTTCCTTCTTCTCTCTCTCTCTCTATCTCTCTCTCTCCCCCCCCAACTTTCTCTCTCCTCAATGTTCTAATTTTGTTTGGGGTTGCACTTTTTCATATGCCTTAATTTTTTATTTTCTAATGTAATAAGTCACCCTTATGTTATAAAAGGGGACTTAATGTTTTCCTAGGAATGTGAAAAGTTGTCAAGGCATATGAAAAGGTCATTGGGGGTATATGAAGAGTCATTTTCTCTTCCTATAAATTGTAAATCCATTCCCATTTCAAAGGGTTGGTGATTGATTTTGTAAACTCAAGAGTGCATTGAGAGAACAAAGGAGATAGCCAAATTCTTCCATTTTCCCCTCATTCTCAAATTTCCTCCATTTCCCACTATGTACAATTTTTGTTTGAGCATCAATACAAGAAGGAGTTTCTAGCCTTTTTTGACTAAGGGATTTCTTGATACTTTGTGTTCATCAATTCTAACTTGGTCTTGTTGCTATTTGTAGAGTTGTTTCTTCTTAATTTTAATGCATGTGTGAAATTTCTAACTAGTGTGTGTGGGAATCTGATTTTCTACCTACAACATTAGTTCCCCTACCTCTTTTCTCACTCCCTTTCCCACTCTCTTGACAAAATCCTCTCTAGCAAGAAATTGCTAGCTTTTCCACAGGGTCAGTGGAGTTCCCCTGTTGGATCCCTGGCCACAATTCCACCAAGAAAGTCCACCTTTACTCGTGCATGCATATATGGAAGTTGCACCAGTTAAGTAGAGGGACTTAGATTCCCAGAGCATTGGCAAGAAATCCACAAGTTTGTCCACCCAAAAAATTTTCTCACCAACAGTTTTTGGCACCCACCATGGGGCAGATTTAGCAGCATCTGCACCCAAAATATGACCGCAAGGTCCAAAAATAAAAAAAAAAAATCAAATATTGAAAAAAAAAAAAAAGAGTTCATGAAAATCCATTTCTAAAAGATACACTGTCAATTCCTACACATGACCTTTCATATTCCACAGTGTCTTTTCATATTCCCACTGCAAGAATTTCCAAAAGTGGCTGAAAGGAGATACACCAGGTTGAATAGATCAGAGGAATTGTTGAACCCCACTTTCGAGGCTTTGCAAAATCAGCAAGAATGAGTTAGAGACAATCCCTACTATTTTTCTCAAGCCTCATCCCCATCCGTGCCTTCAAGTAGTTCACCTGGAAATCCTATCCAAACTCCTGTTGATACTCCCCCTTCAAATTCTCCCATTTTTCAACCACCATTGAACATTGAGTTCCCAGAGGAAGAAGAATTTGAAGAAGAATTTGTAGAAGCAAGAGTTGAAGAAACATAAAACAACAATGGAAGATGAAGCAGAAAGACCTCAACCCATTGTTCCATGGGGAAGAAATACAGGCCCACTTGCTCTTGGACCCCTCTTCATGATCTACCAATAGGTTCCCGCAAGAACTTTCCAAAGTTCAAAGGTGATGGCACACAACATCCTGAAGAACACATCATCATTTTCACCACATCATGTGGAATTCTTGGTGTTGAACATGAAGATGTTGTTGTAAGACTGTTCATGGAGTCCCTCCAAGAAAAAGTAGTAGAATGGTTCTACCTCCTACCTACCCAATCCATCACTTGTTGGAATGACATCAAAAGGAAGTTTGAGGAAAGATTCAAATTCATTGAGGACTATCAAGACCTCCTTATTCAATTGGCTCAAATGAAGAAAGGAGAAAGTGAAACTATGAGAGACTTCATGGGCTCATTTCAACCGTTGCTTCACAGGATACCGGAAGAAGATTCACCATCTGAAAACAATGTCAAGAGATTCTTCATCAATGCTCAATCACCAGAGGTGGGATTTTTCCTATGAAGAGTTCAACCAAGGGATATTGTAGAAGCACAAAGATTAGCCATTGAACTTGATGATGATCTCATCCTATCTGGAAAGATCAAGAATCCCTCAAAGGGTAAAGCTCAACATCCTGGAGATGAAAGAACATATCCATTGCTGTAAAAAATGGTGAATGAGATGGCATCATTGAAGAGGGAATTTTTTGAATGAGTATCTTCCCAAAGAAGCAACACAAATCAAATTACAGGAGCACCCTGAAGGCTTTCCTTGGAGGCCCCACCTGTCAATGCAAGTTGTAGGAGTCAAGAAAATGAAGAAGAGCTTGAACAAGAAAGTGAAGGTGGTGATTTTCTAGAAGTTGATGAACTTGAGAAATGATACACAAATCAGATTCTGTGAGTATTCTGGAGGTGATGAAGATGATGAAGAAGATGCACCCAGTTTCTCATGTGTGGTATTCACTCATTCTCAGTCTGAGAAAGGAGCCTCTTCCTCCACTACTGCTAAGAAAAAGAAGACTGAAGATCCTCCTATGGTGACTCCACAAAACAAAATAATCAGTCAAGGATCTCCACTCCCACCCTCCATGGAGTCTGCATTGTTGAAACCTGATCCTGTAGCAAGTAAGAAGGCTCCCACAATTCCAAGTAAGTCTTCTAATGCCTCTTCTAATTCTAAATCTAAATCTGCTCTTGTAAAATCTAGTACTTTGAAAGTTCCTAGTGTGCCTTTCAAAATACCCTCCATTCCCCAAGCATCAAACCCTACTTCCAAACCTACCCCAACTCCAAAATCAGTCCCTTCATTCCCCTTGTCCACATCTACTCCCTTTGACTTCATAGAATATGTGAACAAAGCCAAGGTGCAGATTACTGAAACTGAATATCTGCAGACTCACCCTGAACAATTCAAGAGGTTTGTTCAATACATCAGGAGTGGTAGTTTAACACCCAATGTTGTAGCTCCTAGTTCTAAAGGAATACTACCAAACCCACCTACACCTCCCTCACAGAACATGCTTTCTTTGAGTGCATCCAAGACTGATATGGTTGAACCTTTCTATGCCTCCCTTCTTGTTGGAGAATATGTACTGAATAACTGCATAATAGATTCTAGTGCCTCTGACAATGTAATTCCTATAACGGTTTCCAAGGCTCTCAAACTCACCATGACTCCACCCGATGGATATTGTTACTCCCTAGGAGTCAAAAGAGGTCCCACTTGTAGGGAAGGTCAAAGATGCACAGGTGGCTCTCACCAAATTTCTAGACAAGAAAGTTTCAATGATGATTTTGGTAGCAGACATTCCAGATTCATTTGGAATGTTGCTAAGTAGGGGTTTCTGTCAGCAGTTGGGAGGTAAAATTCAGATGAATTGGTCTTCTGCAACCATACCAGTGAAGGGAGACATGGAGAAATTGCTCCAGAGAAGAAGATGAGGTACACGTGTGAAATTCTGAAGTCCAGGAACCAACATCTTGTATCAAGATAGCAGGAGGATGAATCACTTTGTGACAACTGAGGAGGAAGATGATATTCCCATCTTGATAGGGCCAGACATGCCTTCCTAGAGAGGTATGGACCTTGAAGAAGCATTGAGGAGATTTGAGTTACAAGAGGGCAGCCCCAAATTGCCAGATGATGCAAACCATGAAGAAGAGGAAATAGTTCTTGGTGAATCTCAAATGGAAAAATCAGCTTATGTGCTTATCCATGATGAGGAGATATTCTCATTCCCATTTGGAGATGAAGATCCCTCTCATCATGTCATCCATGGAAGAGACCAAGACCAGCTTGTGATGAGCCCTCAAAAGTTTGAAAGAACCATCTATACAAGAACTTGCTAAGAGCCACAGAAGAAACAAGAAGACCCTGAGCTCAGTCTCAAACTCCTGATGCAAGCCATGAATCTACAAGACAAGAATGAATCTAATTTGGAGGTCTCAACCAGTGTGAAGATTGGCCATGTTGAAATAAAGCAAGATGAGAAATATGATGTCCCTCCCGAGCCAATGGTTGATGGATACAATGATGAAATGGAGGTATTTTCTTTCCCATTTGAAGAGGAAGACTCTTTCCATGATGAAGAAATTGAAGCAAGGAGTTTTGAGGCCTTTGAAGCTGAAGCTCCTCTTGATGAAGGAGTGATAGAATGCAGTGATTCCCAAGATGATGAAGTAATCCCTCCAGATAGTTTCCTTGAGCTGCAAAATAAAGATTCTTCAAGGCATACAAAGATGAGCTGCAAAAAGTAACAAAGGAGATCTCCATGTAAGAACTATTGGATGCAGTAGAAGTTGTGGAAGACCCTGAGCTGATTCTTGATCTCTTAACTCATGTCATGGCCATACAAGACAAGTATGAGGTTACTTCTAATCCTCCATTCAATCTTCAAGCACCTCATAATGGAGTAGAGATAAAGGATGAATCTAAGGTTTCTCATGGAGAAGATGTCAATGAGCATAGATCCTGGGAAAGAAAGTAACTCAGAATATTCAAGAAATTTGAATGAAAATCAGCTTCAGGGCAGTGATGAGATGCTCAATGAAGAATCAACTATGTGGATAAACACGGAAGGCAACTGGCACTATGAAACTGATTTCAAAGAGCGTGAAGGCAATGGAATTTCTAAGTGAAGGCCTGAGCATCAAGAAGCTCATGTAGACTCACTCCTACCAAGTACACAGATAATCATGGAAGCACCTAGATTTCATAAATAGTTAAGGAAAGGAGGCTACTTTCTAGAACCAGTCAATGGCTTCACAGAACAACATCACTCAGTGTTTCCCACTCAGGGGTAACTTTTGAGGAATGAAAAGTGCTTCAGTGAAAGTGGGTTGTCCCCCACCTTGTACCATAGGTGATTGTTAGGTGTGTTTCCCTTTCTGTTGTGTGTGTTTTTCCTTTCTGTGTGTGTTGTGTGTTTCCTTTTTTCATTTTTGGTGTGTGTGTGTGTTTCCTTCTTCTCTCTCTCTCTCTCTCTCTTGTCATAAGTTACACATGAATCTGTAGGGCCCAATGGATAATGCACTAGTCAATGGATTATATTGTCTAAAGTTGAGATTCTGGATTCTCCATGTCATGTCTTCACTGCTCAGTCCATGTCATGTCCCCAAGCTAGAGCCAGTTGTTGTCATGCAAATGTGCAACAAGGAAATTGACAATTTCCAAGCATGACAACTATACCCCTGTGTTAAAGTTTTCAAGTTTTACCCTTCCAAGACACCTGAGATCTACCCAATCAGTCCAAGTGACCTCCCAATTGGTGTTACTTCATTCCCCTAGGTGATTTAGGAAATTAAAATCAACCCCTCTAGGTGATTTTAGGAGTTCATTGAAAAATGCAAACTTCAGGCAGTGTGGGAAGGGCTATCACTGGCCTTCCTAGGACTGGAGCAACCCCATGGAGTGGAAAAAAAATAAAACTAGACATGGAGGTGAATCAAAGGCCTAGGAACATCATGGAAGTTATTTAGGAAGATTCAGGAAGGATCAGAGAAGTTGGGACAGTTTCACTAAAATCAGGGTTCACAGGCCTAGGCAGTGCACAAGCCAAAACAACTGTTGAGCTTCCGAAAGGTGATTCTGGGAGCTCTAGATGGAGTTAGGAGAAAACCAAAACATCATAGGAAATTGAATTCCAATCCCTACAATATGGTGAAATTATTTTTTTCACAACACTTTGGTGCAATGGGTCTGCAAGCAGTTTTTCTCATGCACAGGTGGAGTACCAGATCAAAAATCCATTTTTTAGGGATCAAATGGAGGAATAAAGACCTAATACCCCCACCATTGGATTCAAAAGGCCATTTATCAGTCAATATAATATAAAATTTCATCAAAAATTCCATCAGGAGCTCAAGTTATCACCGTTTCAAGTTGCCCTCTTGGAGCAAGTTCAGGAGTTGGTCAAATTTTGGAAGGACACATGTCAGCTCCAGGAGCCTGGCACATTTTTGTCCCTCATGTCCCTCAAGGATAGGGACATCAAGGTTGGAAAAATGTTCCTAACCCCCATAAGCCCTCTGGACCCTCATGCAACCTCCAGGATCACCAGTTCAGCCCCCAGGTGCTTGTGGGAAGCTCAAAGCCTTCATCCGTTGGATCGTGCCACATGTGTCAAGGTCACCTGACACACCATGTGAAAATTGATGTCCCTCATGTCCCTTTGAGGTGAGGGAAATCAAGGTTGAAAAAAAATGTTCCTATTCCCTCCATGATACCTCAAGGTCCCTCATGTGACCAACTTCCGGCCCCTCAGTGCTTTAAAACTACTTTTTTGGGCTTTAATCCCCTGTCGTCGGATCTCTGCCACATGTCAAGCCTGAGGTGAGCTATGAAAATTGATGTCCCTCACTTCCCTTTGAGGTGACTGATAGGAATGAAAATTCACCTCTCTCCATGCCTTTGAAAGAAATTTTAAAAAACTTCTAAATTGATCTCCCTCAACATCTAACATTCCCGTGCAAAATTGCAAACTTCTGCACCACACCCCACCATTTTCTCCCCCCATTTCTTGAAAATACACATTCTAGAAGAATATTTCATCAAACTAAGGAGAAGAAATGAAGAACCAAGTGAAAATCTCCATTCCATGAAATCAAAATTTGAAGAAATCAAACCATGCACGAATTGACAAACCATTTTTTTTTATGTTTCATTCCTCTATCAAAAACCATCAAAAAAACACCTTCAAACCCTCCTTCAGCATAAAAATTCTCATAAAAAATCCTCTTTCCAACCCAACATGGAGAAAAAAAATTTGATTTCCCATCAAACCACAGTCGGATCGAAACAAGATTTCATTAGAAGCACAAGCATTAAAAACCCATATCAAAAATGTGATTTATGTCACAAACATACGAGAAAAAAGACCTGTAATTTTTGAGGTCCATTAATGGTATCATGTCCAGAAGTGCAATTTTTCACCAGGTTAGAAATTTAAAAGTTTAAAATCTCCTAAACTATTGAGCGGGTATGTTTAAGAATTCAAAGGGGTGATTTTAGGAAAAAACACATATCAGAAAAATTCTTTACACATTAATCCAACCTCCAGAATCCCACTTTCTAAAAATATTAACCTTCTACATAGGGGACTTTATTTTGGGAAAGTCATCAACAAAGAAACCTGTGAAGAGGCATGGCTGCACATGATGCTCTTACAAGAAGCCAATTCATCAAAAATTCTTGGTCCAAATTTGACACTTACTAAAAATAGTAAGTGGTCCCACAAGCACCTGCCAAAAATAGAAAATTGATCCAGAAGGTGAGAGGAATGCAGAGGAGAAAGGGAAATCTGAGTTGCAACATCCAGTTGAGGTTCTTTCAAATTGATTTTTCATACTTACTAAAAATAGTAAGTTTTTTTTCAGTGCTTAAAGAAATCATGAAGCATAAATGGAAAGGAAGAAGATCACCATACCTTTCACTTCTGAGTAAGAGATAGAAAAAAGTGCAAAATGTCTCTATCATCATACTATGTAGAGTAGGTGACAAAAATGAGGATCTCAACAGTTTCCTTCAAAACTCATTTCATGCTTTAATTGGTATGCAAGATTGGAATTCAAAGTCAACACCATCAAATCATTCATAAGATGCTTCATTAGGATCATGTCCAAATCAGTAAGTAATGCAACACGTTATAGGGAGTCAGGACAAGATTCGTTCCAAGGCTCAATATCATTCAGAGGAGGATCTTCATGAGTGATACTCATGGCCACCAAATGAGTCATTCAATAGTGTTTTCAAACACTTAGTTCATGGTGTTCACATGTCATCCAAAGGAAGTTTCTCAGTGGTGCAAGAGTTTGGAGATTCAGAGTTCATCACATTGGATCATTTCATCAAGTCATCTGGAAGGATCAACAGGCTTTATCAGAGGAAGAATTTTCATCATCAACATCATTCTTCTTCTCTTCTCCTTTTCTTCTCTCTCTCTCTCTCTCTCTCTATCTCCCCCAACTTTCTCTCTCCTCAATGTTCTAATTTTGCATTGGGGTTGCACTTTTTTAACATAATTAAAAATGAACTTAATGTTTCTAATGTAATAAGTCACCCTTATGTTATAAAAGGGGACTTAATGTTTTCCTAAGAAGGTGAAAAGTTTCATGTCAAGGCATATGAAGGGTCATTGGGGGTATATGAAGAGTCATATCTCTTCCTATAAATTGTAAAGCCATTCCCATTTAAAAGGGTTGGTGATTGATTTTGTAAACTCAAGAGTGCATTGTGCTTAGAGAAACAAAGGAGATAGCCAAATTTCTTCCATTTTCCCCCATTCTCAAATTTCTCCATTTCCATGCACTATGTACAATTTTTTTCAAGCATCAATACAAGAAGAAGAGTTTCATGCCTTTTTTGACTGAGGATTTTTAGAACTTTGTGAGTTCATCAATTTAACTGGTCTTGTTGCCATTTGCAGGGTTGTTTCTTCTTAAATTTAATGCATGTGTGAAATTTCTAATAGTGTGTGGGAATCTGATTTTCTACCCACAACATTAATTCCCCTTCTCTTTTCTCACTCCCTTTCCCACTCTCTTAGACAAAGTCCTCTCTAGCAAGAAATTGCTAGCTTTTCGTAGGGTCAGTGGAGTGCCCCTATTGGATCCCTAGCCACAAGGCCACCAGGAAAATCCACCTTTACTTGTGCATGCATATACGACAGCTGCACCAGTTAAGTAGAGGGACTTAGATTCATGGAGTTTAGAAATAACCCCTCCTATATAGTGAATAATACAGCCCAAATGCAGTCCTTGAATGTTGCTCTTTACCCAAGTAGTAGATAACAAGTAATAGCCCAAGTTGTCCAACCCCTAATAATAGCAAGTAAGTTATGTATATTTGAATTTTTTGAATTTCTACAGTTAGTGACACAGTTGGAAAATCTAGGCACTGTGAGGGGGGTGAATCAATACTTCTTAAAACTCATAAAACTCTTCACAAACATAGTAAGCTATTCAATTTAGATTATCATTCACCATGAGAGACTACTGACATTCAAACATAAGCATGAAGTAAGAAAAAACACATGAACACTAGGTTTGATGTGGGAAACCCTTCAAGGGATAAAAACCCATTGAAATTAATGCACTATCTTAGACAAATTGTCCTATATATGTTACAAATATTTCAACTGTTGAGCATCCACTCAACTTGAAGCTACAACTCCAAGATTTAGTCAAGCTACCAATTGACCTTCTATAAGACACTACTTGCTTGGAAGCCACAACTCCCAAAATTTCAATCATTATTCTACTTGAGCTTTTGCAAGCTACAACTTACAAGGAAGCTTCAACTCCCTATTTTATAAGCCACCACTTAGTATTCTACAATGTTTTGATCACTCACAATTGGTTATCTTTTACAACAAGTTGTGATCTCTAAATCAGTTCATATATCTTCTCTTTTTACCCTCCTAATTCACCTCTCCTCTTATCACTTCATGCTCCTGAAAGTACCTTACTCAAGGGTTCTTTCTCATACACATTTTTTCAAGCTTCTCATCTTGGATAATCCTCTCAACCATCTACTCTTTCATGCATATAAATTGTTGTAAATTTGCAGTCATCAAGGCACATTAGACACACTTTAATTTTCATGCCTTTTCATGTCCTACAATACATTCAATAATATTATCATCAACAATTAATTCACTCACCCATAAAGACATTTATCTTACAAGATGTGATTATTACATACCCTCTTCCACTTTACCTTCCAACACTTTTTCCTTTCCTTGATCCTCAACGTACCAAGAGCATAAAGAGACATCATACAAAACTGATGCAAATTACATTATTATGCTTGCAAAGGTGTCATTATCAGATATAAACCTTACATAGCTTTTTCATGTCATGTATAAATGACTATGTGGATCAAAAGTAACTGCTACACCAATGACATATCAGAATGAGATTCCATTCTTCAGTTACACATGTTGACATCTCTGATTTGTAACCGACTTTTCAATTTGTCTCCTTCCTTCCAACGTAGGTTTTTTGTCTTCTAGCTAAAGGAACTTGATGCCAAGTGTTTTCAGCATACATGCATGCTACAAGAGCCTTTCTCTTATTCTATAACTTATTTACAAGTTTCATTCTTCTTCATTTCTTCCTTATCCTTCATTTGAACTTCATACTTGTATGACTAGGTGCAAAAATTCAGTCTAAAACCACAACCTTCTTCTTCGGAATGATAAACATACTTTCAGTTCATATCATGCACTACAACTTGGAAGGAAGACACTCAAATGTACTTAAGTACACTATCACATGCACAAAAGCATGCCTTCCACCTTAATTAAATCAAGGAGGTACTGATTTGTACATATGCACTAAAAAGATCTTCAAACATAGAAGTTTTGCCTTCACAAAGTGAAATAGATGATGTATTCAATCACGCACCTATGGCTTTAAGGTCACATTTATGGATGACTCTCTTCTTGAGAAGATTACTAAGTCCATTTCTTGCTTCATCTCAGAACAAGGGATCAACCAAGCTTGTTTTTTCAAGGACTACTCAGGTTGAGTTTTATGTTTCAAGAACCAATCTTGCTCCACCTTGAATCTAACATGTTAAAACTCATTTTCATGACCAACCTCTACATAGACACTTCAAAGGGAACATATACTCCATGAACAACCACTCTTTGCATATGAGGTGTGAAGAAACCAATTTTTGAAGTCTATTTCATAGGTCTTATTGACTGTCCCAAAATGGCATATTTAGGCCATTAGAACTAATACATGTAGGCATTTCACCAAAACAAGTTGCAATCTAAAACATGTTACATTTGACATATTTCACATATTCATGCCTATTTTCGGCCTTCACAACATGTATGCACATCTATTCTCTTTCACCACACATGATTGGTTTTGCATGATTATACCTTCAACGGTAGGACCTCTAAACTAATTTGATTCATCAAAAAATTTCACACACCACAGTTGGATCTTTTCATTGACATCAAGGTAATGTCCCATACATGCTTCCACATCAATATTTTCAAGTGAAACTCTTCCATGTATGTTTGTATAGCTATTTTTCTTCAAAATAGGGATAAAACCATACATAACCAGTTGACCTGAAGCTATAAAAAGCCACCAAATTGAATTCCTTAGAGCCCTTTACATGCTCATATCATCAAATCAGCTTGCTAGATTCATTTCAGGACCAAACTCTTCATGTTTTTCCTATCGCTCCATAATGAGGGTTTTAGGAGGGTTTGGAGTGACTTCCATTATTAAGCTTCGTTCATAAAGATTAGGCCACCATTATTCCTCATTCTAACTCTAGAATGGTCTTAATTCTATGCACTAACTATGATGAAATCCTTGGGACACCATGCATAGGTTTTATGTGCCTTTGAGGTCTTCAAAGTTGACCTTTGAGCTACAGAAGAGCATTTTAAGAGCTCGATAGTACTAAAACCTTCATAACTCAAAATATCTTCTTCATTTTTACACGAAACTTTTCCCACAACACTAAAATAATTTTATCCACAAGTACCACACCTTGTTTTCTCATAAATGAGCATGTACCATCATGATCAATCTCATTTGTGTATGTTAAACCTGTTTGTCCTCAAGGATAGTCATAAATATGACCATAATCATGCCTCCAAAGGCTGATATATGACATTTAACATCATATAAGGCCTTTATACAAGTTCCCTACACACCTTTTATGCTTGCATTGGCTTGTCATAGCTTGATTTTTCCCCACACACACCTTACTCGGTTCTTGAATTAGGCCTAAATGAGCTAGTTTACACCATAAGTTTGCATTCCTGACATGTTCTTCATCATGTATGCCCTTAAAAATTTTCTGTTCCTCATACTTTTATATTAACTTCTTACCTTCAATCCACCATTTTAGGTCACTTTACTAATTAGGCCTAGGGATTAGGCCTACTAAATTGAGATAGTCTTGATAATTTAACTCGTGTACTCTTGTATTCATCCTTATGACCTTATTTCATCATATACACTAGCCAAACCATCTACGAAATTATCTTGACATGTCCTCATGTCACCATCCTACCTGTGCAAGCCACCAGCTCCTCAAGAAGTTAGTACTCAATCAGGTGTTCTCATTCCATGCTTTGTCCTGCCTTTTCACACTCATCCTCTAGCTATCCTATATCCTAATTTGTCATTAATGTGACTTTTGCATTAATGACAAGTCACCACTCACATGCCAACAAACACCAAAGGCCAACCCAAAGAATTAGAAAAGACCCAAAGTTAAGTACCAAATGGTAATTTAACAAACATAAGAGAATGGAAAAAAATGCTCAGAAGGGACACTGGTGCCCAGACAATAGTTTCCTTATTGGGTGGTATTGCCCCAAAGCCAAAAAAAGGAAGCATGAATAAAGACAGAGACATGGAACCTCGTGACTCAACCAAAAAGATGCAAATCCAAGAAGTATAAGACAATATCACAATCAAAACCAATCAAAGCAATATATGGACTAGGAAAAAGGTGTCACTAGTGTCTAATCCTTGTACTCATAAATCATGTAGATAACAATAGTAATAAGTACATAATGCATTAGTAATAAGTACATAATTTTGTGTTTACAAGTCCTCACAAATATTCTTTATAAATTCTACATGTCCATAGATTGGAAAACTATTTTTTAAATTCACGAGAAGTTTTGATTTCAAGTTTTTTGCTTCGAAATTCTTGGAAATGTATTTTGTGAGATGCCAAAAAATTTCACACTTCTTTTAAAGATGGTCATGGTAGTGTTAGTATTTAAATATCCTTGAGATTTTCATTCTTAATTATTACATCAAGTGAAGATACATCACATCGAGATATCTGGGTCAATTTCAACATTAATATACTCATTTGGCATTGCGTATCACCCTAATGATGATATGGAAAGATTGGCCTTATGATGATGGTTAACCAATTATTTATCATTAGCTTACTTATTGTCTACAATGACATTAATATGATTTAACTTCTAAAGACAAAGAGATATCCATTCTAATGTGGTGGTGTGTGGGATAATGTAAAACATAGTTTTATTTTAAAAACCTGTGGGTTATCAAAATCTTTCTTTCGACAATGGGAATTAAATTTTTTACCTTAGTTTATGTGGTCCAATTTCTATGTCGGAGCCAAGAGGGTTCTCAAAATACTTGATTGTGCTATACTTTCCAATCAACATGTGTTTTAATGTCATATATTTGGTGGGCTTGCAGTCACCATATATCAAGATGTTGCTTTTAAAATCATAGTCTTGTTACCTTCCAACTAGTTTGCGGAAGTACTTAGCTCAAAGTGCCACGTACTTAGTTATTCCTTAACATGTCTCTTTTAGATCAAAAGGGAACCATCGAGTTCATTTCCAAGGTGTGGAACATAGTGCCATGTTTTGCCTACATTGTTAGTTGGATTTAGTGGTGGATTAATGTGATCAGATGCACCACCACCTTCCTCTGCCACTTTATAAAAAGGGTGGTGTAGATTCCCAAGCTGGTTGATTGTGTGTTGCATAAATAATTTCAAAGAGAATTTACACAACTGAAATATAACCCCTTTGATCCTTAATTGCAATATGTGGTAGTCAAACTTAAACACAAGCTCAAGCTATCAAAAAGTCACCCTGCTGAGGGAGTTAAAATTTATGTTTATCTACATTAGCTCAAAATTATATATTGTGCCTACAAATATTTATTCAAATATATCCAAGCCAAAAAATCCAAAGGAAAAAATAAATCTATCCAGACTGCAAACAATTAGCTTACCAGTCTACCTGAAATTTATTCAACCTTCACATATCACTACAAGTGAGTGTTCAAATCCTAGGAGATGACAAAATGATGGACTTAAACTTTATAAGAATGTCTTGATTTGGTCCATTTAAGTTAAAACCCTCATCCATGAAACAATGTAAAGCCCTACTCACCCTAGAAGAAATCCTTATGAAGGCGTGGTCTGTGGCTAATGATAAAGCACCAAGATAGATGGCTATCCTTGTGAATTTTTCAAATCTACTAAAAAATTTAATGGTATGGATAAGTTATAAGCTTCCAAGGAAGAATCAAACATAAATCCTTAGGTTTTACAATGAACAAAGGTAGCACTTAATTCATACCTAAGTCTAGTGATCCAAAGCTCGTAACAAGATGGAGACCCGTCACCTTATTAAATGTCTCCTATAAGATGATAATAAAAACTTTAGTGCTCTCATGAAAGGAACGAGAACCAGATCGTACCAAGCCAAGAACACAGATGTTAATCAAACACCACGATCTATAAGATGAAAGTAATTTGCCAGAATAACTTTACATAAAACCTTTGTAAATAAATGAGAAGCAATATCATATATTATTATGGAACTCAATGCAATACATTGAGAATGGGCCTTGCTTAAAAAGACAAGGAATAACAATCTAAGAACCAGTCAAGGTCGTAGATCAAGTCATAAATCAAGGAAATAACTAGTCATCAAAGAACTAGTCAAGACCATAGATTTAGGAGAGAACTAGACATCAATGATCTAGTCAATACCATAGATCAAGGAAAGAACTATACCTAACAACAAGATAGTATCTCCTAATATCTAAATAAGATAAAAGAAATATGCACACACATAAGTGGGTGAGGATAAATACAATAAAGGTAAATTAAGTACCTAGGTGAACATGAGCTAAGGTAAATACCTACTCTAACAACCCCCCTGAAGTGAAGCTAGGGGCCGAAATAGATGTGGCATGTCCACAGTATGAGTCCCGGTAACTAGGCCTGATGAGGTACTCATGTACAATAATTGGGAAAAAAGGGACACCGCAAGGTACCCAAAATCAGTAACAACAAAGTAAAGAGAGTAAAGATCCACTCCAAGGCATCCCAAGAAGCTCGGCTCAAAAAACTCATATAATGCTGAAGAAGTTTGGTGTGCACTGTGGTCTGAATCCACTGCTCGATCACAAAACTCAAAAACAACTGGGACTGGGCTCCACTAGAATAGCTCCATACAAGGAGACTGTCAACGGAGTGATGTTGAAAGTGCAAAAAACACCAAACATAATTCGATCAAGTGCTACAAATAGGTGTGCCACGATCCAAGAACAATAACCAAAGCAACAAGGCAATGACACAAACTCCAGAGTGTCACAATCCAAGAAAAGCCAAGGTAACAAGGCAAGGTCACGAAACCCGAAGAAGCAGTATCAACACCACACCCTCCCATAGTGCTAAATGGGTGGAGTGATGCTACAAATTTGTATGAGTTTTACAAAATCAACTACTCGAACACTGACAAAATAACACTTGAATTCACCATAATAGATCCCCCATAAGAGATAATGTTAACATGCCAGAAATGTCGAAAATACAGATACAAAATCTCTCAACAAATAAGAGAGATACACTACACCTGCTAAATAAAAAATGCTCAAAACAAGAAACATCAGAATGCATGAGGTATAGAAAGTGGAGCAAGAGGCCTAATGGTGGAGGAGCCACGCCTATAGAGTCCTCTCAATGAATGCTTATGTCGTTGCCATGAGTGATCTGATATCCACCCCAAATCAACACGGATGGATGAAGAAGATGCCTGCATATGACTTGGTGTAAAATACACAATGGGTGCATACAAAAGAACATCAGAATGTGTGTCAGGTTGATCATGTCTGATAGCTGAAATCTCAGGTTTCTCAAGCCTGAGTGAAGGTGCAGAACTCATGTGTTGCTCATGATCCTCAGAAAGAGTCGTGCGAACAAAAAAAAGAGCTCTGTCAATGTGTGTTCCCAATGAAGTATCTGCTCGAAAACCAATGTCATGATGAGAATTCCACTTAACATGTGGAATAGAGGAAACAATACCCTATGAATGTATGTCAATGAGTCTACTAGTGAGACCCATAGAACGGAGCATGCGATAATGGAATGCAGTGGTATGCTTCTTAAAAAATCCATACAACTTAGCAGAAGTAGGATACAGAACATGTGGTATTGTGATAGGCACATATGTGAAAGAGCATGTAGTAACAAGCCTCACAGGTTTAGAAGCATCAAAAACGGGTTCAGGCTCAAAGACTGGCAGATCAATGTAAGTAGGTACAAGAGCAACAACTACAAGTGGACTAAGAGCATGGATATGGTTGTCCACAATATGATGGTGATGTTGTAGGCTAGCAAGTTTGTTCTGCAGGGAGTGTATTATAGTATCCTTATCGTGAATGAGTGATTGTAGAAGAGAATTTGACTTCTTGAGCGATCTATTTTCTTCTACAAATTTTACAATATCCTCTTGAAGTCCACATACTTTAGAGAAAAGCATATCATTCTCAGAATCCAAGATAGGTACAAACTGCAACTCCCAAAAATTTAGGACATCGGGCTTAGCCAAAATTGCATCCATAATTGATTACAACACTCCTCCATATTTGGCACTTTATAATTATAGTTCAAGTCACAAAATAAAGAACTCCAATGGAAATATCACAAAAAAACAAACACTTTTGTAAAAAAATGGCATTCAAAACCGAGTTACCGACAAGCTTTTTAATATTTTGCTCTATTGTTTATTTTAGTTGCCACTGAAACAAAATAAATTGTTGTTGCCGTCACCACACAAATAAAATTAAAGGGGGCTGAAGTTAAGCACCAGGAATCACAAGCTTAAAGCCCTCATATGACCAAGGGCTAAGGAACCTTCCTGCGTGTAAACTGAGACATATACATTGCAGCAGAAAAAACCCAGTACAGATCTCGAGAAATTCAACAAACCTGAATAAATAAAATCACATTTTTTCCTTGGCTCGAATCCCGAGGCGCGCCTGTGTTCTTCTCTACAAACAAACCACAAAAAATTACTGCCTCCAGAATTGGCCGAGTTTACAGTCGATCTTAGGGTTTTCACACCTTCAATATCCAATGGCGGCCTATGTTTTGCATAAAAATGTATGCAAAAACAAAATATGACCAAATCCTAAATATATGAATACATAAATACAAACAGATGCCAACAACAATCTCCTACTCTAATACCATGAAAGGAACGAGAACCAGATTGTACCAAGCCAAGAACATAGATGATAATCAAACACCATGATCTATAAGATGAAAGTAATTCACCAGAATAACTTTACATAAAACCTTTGCAAATAAATGAGAAGCAATATCATATATTATTATGGAACTCAATGCAATACATTGAGAATGGGCCTTGCTTAAATAGGCAAGGAATAACAATCTAAGAACTAGTCAAGGTCGTAGATCAAGCCATAAATCAAGGAAATAACTTGTCATCAAAGACCTAGTCAAGACCATAGATTTAGGAGAGAACTAGACATCAAGGATCTAGTCAATACCATATATCAAGGAAAGAACTAGTCAATACCATATATCAAGGAAAGAACTATACCTAACAACTAGATAGTATCTCCTAATATCTAAATAAGATAAAATAAATATCCACACACATAAGTGGGTGAGGATAAATACAATAAAGGTAAATTAAGTACCTAAGTGAACATGAGCTAAGGTAAATACCTACTCTAACATCTCATTTATCTTATTCTTCTTAAAATTTTCATAACTGAGAAGACATGTTTTATCATGGGAAAATAAATTCTTGATAATATCATAGTTGTTTTGGAAGACATGGAATGGGCTTGAGCATCTTTTTAGTGGACCATTTTTCTAAAAGTAGAATTTGAGAAATCACATAATCATGTTGAATGGCCCTTTCTTCTCTCCATAATAAAAGGACCCAACCACATGGACTTGGGTTACACACTCTTTTTTTGGAGGCCTCAAATTATTTAATTATAAATGGCCATATATCCAAAAGCTTTAGTATCTTTCTCTCTATCCACTAAGGTTTTCCACTTCCACATTCTCTCTATGTTATCATGCCAAAATCCTTTGGGTATCTTCTTGCACATTGAGTTGGGTGTAGATTGGTTCAGGGAATTATTCTCCCTAATTGGATGTCTTTACTTATTAATGGCCATTTTTTAGATGATTCCTTTCTTACACTTGTCAAAAATGAAGCCTCCTTTAGAGAGGTGGTCTAGTGTCTTCCTATTTTTTCTAAAGTTATCGAGATCCAGTTTGTAGTGAGCTAAAACTCAATCTTTAGAAAGAGTATGATGCCCATGCCAAATTGGTTAAAATATTATCCTGGAAAGTGGATTTAGTATGGAGAGTTGTAGTCTCTTTTTACAACTTTCTTTAACAACCAACCCCAAATGCGCCAACATATCATCCAGATTGGTCTGGAAGCTCACCCGAGGCGCGCGCAGGCACTAAGCCCATCCTTTATGTGATATTTGTGAGAATGATCACCCTTTGGTGAGGGAGTGCTTGCATAAACATGGAATGAACATACCCATTCTGGGAATTTAGATAAAGAACTGGTCATGGTTTAATGCATCAGAGCATGGTATAACATGATCAACTAAATGAAAGTAGAATCAAACCATGAATAATATCAATAAAACCCATAACACACACATGAACATAAGGGAATGTACAGATCAAGATCCATCACATGAGTTCTTCTAAAACTTTTCATTATATTCATTAATCAAATATAATAGCCAAGATTACATCAATAAGGGTTCCATCTCTGGTAACGTTCATAGTAGCAAAGACTTTATACATTACAGAGCTCGCCATTACACATTACAAAATACCTCCATATTTTTCTTGCTCTCCCTCCTTGCATACATTTATACAGATCCTAACTTATCTCCCTCTTTCACCCAACTAGAAAACTATCCATCTGAAGAATAAGAAGGAATCTCCTATTAACCACTCATCATTACCTGTGAAATCCTGAAGGAATCCTCTCATGATTGCTCTACCACTACCCAGGAATATGCCATATGTTGTCATGTGTTTCCCTCAATTGAGTGCCTTTAGCATGCATGTGTCAGCTAATCCTTAACAACCTCAACTCCTTATCCTTTCATGATAACCATATCTATGCCCTGGAATATCCTTTCCTTGAGCCAAAAAAAATGTCTCCATAGCTTATCCACATCTGTATCTGGTCACTTTTCCATTTGTTCCCTATTCATTTGTCTTTTCATGTTTTGCAAAACTCGCTAAGTCCGCAATCCATCCTACCTGGGTGCGAGCCTTCATGCCTCTCCAAGAACTACTTCTACGTGTGCCTTTGAGCCCTGCTTCCGTGTGCCACAAGGCTTCACGCCTTAGGTACTTAGTTATTTTAGGGGTCCAACATCACTCCACACTAAACTGATTGTCACCCCGACAATCCTTCGCGCTCCTTGAACAAAAACTTGTCAACCCAAATTTGCTAAGGCAATAATGCTTCTCCAAAGAATAAAGAATAGTGGTTGGGAAAGAATCTGGATAAAGAATTGAAGGATGGAGGAATATGTTATGCAACCAATTGGACAAGTTCAGGGAACTCCGCATCTATCTCATCCTTCAAATTTTCTCAGGCCTTTGATTCTGATAGGGCTTTTCCTAGCACTTCTCCTACAACGTTGAGTACCTGGTCTGGGAGGATCTCTTCCACCTTCCCCTTCAGCACGTTGATAGCCACCCCTAACTCTGTGTAAACACCTTCAAAATCATCCATCCATTCAGTGATGGAGTATCAGAGTTCGTTGATTCTGAAGTCTAGGTTCTCACGCTTTGTCTTAATTTTATCCTTCTGGGTCGTGGTGTTAATGACTAACTATGTGCACTCCACCTTATTGGTAGGGATAGTATCCTGTAAAAAACCTTGAGGGATGCCTCCTCCTCCATCACCCACGCATTAATAATCGGCTCACATTTTCTACAGTTGTTGAAGCCCCTATCTACTAGTATATTTACTTCCTTAAGTTTGGAGAGCAAGTCTTCCAACTCAGTGATATGGGCTTCAACGACAACCTTGTTCTCTTATTTTTCCTTTGCAAGCTCTATAGTTGTGGAGCCCGCACCATCCTTGATGTTAATCAGTAACATCCACATGAGTTCCTCAAGGTACTCCATTTTATCTCCGTAATCTGTCCTGACTCGGCCTACCAATGTCGAACATTATCCCAAAATGTTCTTTACTAGGGCGTCATCTAGGTCATACGCTTCCTTGGTTCGTGCTTGTTCACCCTTCAATCCTTGGCACAATCTGTCTAATTCCTTTTCATTCTCTTTCTTTTCCGTGACCAAGGTCTGAATAGTGGCTCCTGCGTCCAAGTTGTGTTGAATTACCTCCGCAAACATCTTTTGTAATGCATTGCATGCCTTCTCATCTATTAGGTGGTTATGATCCACCACCTTATACGTATCTCCTCCTTTCTTCTTCAAATGAATGCTCTCAATTGTGTGATCGTTGACCTCAAACTAAAGTTCCTCAGAGTGGCAATGCATGTTCCAGCTGAGCATCTTCTTGGTCTTAGGCACACCTCCATCTTGGTCCATCAAATCCAAACCATGCCACGTTTCTAGTGGGAGGGTGGCCTAGAACCTCACGTGCAACAACCTTCATGGGGTCATCCACGAAGTTATATATGGGGACACGGGGGTCCACTTCTTCCTCATTGCCTTGTACTTGGTCCCTTGCTTCTTTGATCCTGGGGTAAATCCTTTATCCTCCTTTATAGTGAAGGATTTCAATTTATCTCCTCCTCCTGAGCTGGCGGTCTGTGTTGGGGAGGCCTCATGCCCTGGAATTTTCTCTAGTTCTGCAGAGTTCTCCTTCCCTTTCTCACGCACCTCAGCCTCAACCATGGCTCCAGCTTTAGCTTCCTGCTCCTTAAGTTTTGTCGCTAACTCCATCTTGAATGTAGCATTGTCCTCCTCTTCTCCTTCCTCTAAGCCTATAGTGGAGCTCGATGCATCTTGTGTTTTCTGCTTCTTTTCTTTAGGCTCCTCCTCTTCCTTCCCTTCTTCGTGACCTGACAATGAGGCCTCGACGCTACCTTACGAAGTGCTGGTGCCCTTGCTCCCATTCTTGTGCATGTAGTACTTCCTCTTCTTAGAAGTATCTAACTTTCCCTCATCCTATTCATCCTCATCTTCCTCCTCTTCCTACATTGTTTTCATGGGTGGGATTGGTGTATCCATTGGCTTTAGAAAGGGAGATTCTGTAACCTCCACCTCAATCCCCCCTTATGTTTTGGGACACAAATACATGAACACCCGATGGAAATACCCCTTGATGGTAATGCTAACTTGAGGGTGTAAGTCTAGAAAATATGGCTCGAAAACTTCGACGTAAGTAGATTGAGTGCCAATTTTTTATGTTATGCTCAATGTGTGGACATCAACATCTACTTTGTCTACATCAAAAACTAACTTCTGCATATCCTTTATCCAGTTGCAAATATTTGGCAGTAAATGTGAAGGGTTTTTTACACCATGGCCCCATCTATCCCTTGGCCATTATAAATTTTTGCTAGACAAAAATGTTGTGTAACGACAAAAATTACCTAGTCCCCAACAACTTGTGGTAATTCATGGGGGATGCGCCACTCATTCTTAAAAGCTTCACAAAATCACTCGAACCACCTATTCATCTGAGCCTTGTAAGCACTCAAGATGGTCCCATCACAAGTGAACTTTACGAATTGGACTGCAAGGGATGCATGCGTGGGTGTGTGAACCCAAATGTTCCCAACTGGTCTGTTTGGAACACCAATCTCCTAGAACACCATCAACAGTAGGATGGAGCCCCATGTGATCTTTTCTCATGCCTCATTCTGCACTTGTGCTTACTCAATAATGCCCTTCGCAATGAACTCTGCAAAGTTATAATGTGCCCGCTTGGACACTTTGTAGGCCATGTTTAATAACCCCTTGTTAATGTCCATCCATCTCTCTAATGCACCCAATTTACAGCTAATGATCCGGGAGGTGACCCTCAACATTGGGTGTGGGAGATCTATAATTACCTGTGCCCTACCTCACTTCTCGTAGTTCAATTTCTTTTCTAGCTCCTCAATCTTGGCAGTAGCACATAAATCAAGTGTCATGTCCTCGTCGGTGTTTTTCAAGCATGTAAATGTCCTAATCAAGTGGCTTGTTATCCTCATCCTTCACCCCGCAAAATAAAATAAGTCCTCATGCACCTATGACATTAACCACCTGAATAACGGGGTGGGTTTCACAAATAAAGGTAGCTCCCACATCTGTAAGACTCCGATCTTCTGCAATTCCTGTTGTAATGAGTCATCAACCCTAGGGTTTCCGAGCTCGTCTACCATCGGAGTGTCCGAAACCAATTCTGCCCTCATCAGCTTCTTGTTGTCACTTGTCATGTGGTTATACTTGCTAATTTTTCATTTGTATAGCTTCAAGTTCAACTTTTTTATCTTGATAACTCCTTGAGGGTACTAGATTTCTGAATAAATTTCTATGGTATCCTCCTTTTCCACCACTGGTCTCTTTGTATAGGCCTTCTTTGATGTCATATTCCTCATCCTTTCCTACGTGCCCTAGGTTCTCTTAACATCTCCTGCATCTGCCCAAATGTGACGAATTCCATACTTCTCTCTCACATAACCCCTTCATGCCTTGTTGTGTTATTTCTCCTCTTGTTTGCACCATAAGATTACTCCATAGCTTCGCACAATCACATTAGTTCGCGACAAGTTCTTCGATCTCCTTTGCAAAACCCTTATCACACTTTTATCTCGTCAGCACATAAATAAATTCTCTAAGGAAAAGTATTCAAACTGACTACCCTTACCCTTCTATTTATACTTTTCTAGCACCTTAAAGTTCTTCTGAACACATCTCTCAATGTCTCTTTTTAATAGAGTAATTTATTTTACTCAACTTAACTTTCACGACTTCCCTTCGTGTGTCACAAATATAACCTTTTGACACTCCAACACTACTTCACTGCCACATACCTCCTTCGTGCGTGTCACCGTGCCGAAGTACATAACCTCTGCACTTCCTACTAAGTAGTTTCCCATGGTGATGTTTACCTTATGTTATAATGTGTGATCTTTCTCCTCTTCGCGGTCTTCAAAATTATCTCAACACAAATTTATAACCACCCAAATCCAAACACCTTAATCCACCATACCACCTGTTCATCTGTCTTCAGAAAAAGTTTCCCAACTATCCTTTGTTGAAATAATTTGTTTAAACATATCCAAGCATATCTGCCAATCCACCCCACACAAAAATTCATGTGCGGTCCTCTACGCATAGAACCACTTCTAATGCAATTTGCTACTGGCGTACCAACGCGCAACACACAACTAAAAAATGATGATAAAGGAAACAACTGAAAGGGGAAAGCATTAAGGGATACTCAATGTAATTGGCAATATTGCCTTATTTTATAGATAAACAAAAGCCTTATTTATACTAGGGCTTCAACCTACTCCCATTGAAATATCCTGGCAACCTTGTCCCATCTAGTGCTTGTAAGTGGCACACGCCTGAATGAAGGATGTAAGACATAATGTATGGCCCTAACCAATGGAATTTGAGCTTCCTAGAATGGCGCAAAAACTTAGAATCATACAATAGAACTGTTATCCATATTTTGCCCCCCGGGCCAAATATCAGATCAACTACGACCCCGCATAGAAAGAACCTGAGAAAACTCATTTAGATATGTAAATAGGTCACAGAGGGACTCAACAGTGGAATAGCAGGGTCATAAAAGAAGGGGCAGTGTTGCAGAGGAATTGAGCAAGAAAGGGGAAGAAACGATGAAGATCTGAAGTCCTTGGGTTCAAAATAGTTCAGGAAAGGTCTGAAATCGACTAAGTATGGAGGAGGTAGCAGAAGGAACCACGTGTCCTAAAGATGTTTCTCCAAAGATGAATCCAAAAAGGGAAGCCCAAATGAGAGCTACATTGCCACGTGTCCCAAGGGAAAGTAGACCGTCGGGGAAAAAGTTGGTTCCTTGCCCCTTGTTATCAAAAGGGGTAAAAGTTGCAAAATGGCCCGCAACTCCGCCTAAGGAAAAAGTCAGCATTCGAGCTTGAGCCACAGCCAAGCAGGGAATTGGAGGAAAGGCAAAAGATAAATTGTGGACCCGTAGGCCCGATTTTTGTTCCAATCTGGCTGCCAAGTGTCCCATATCAAAAGGGGACCCATTTTTCAAGTTATTTTCCCGCCCTCCTATACAGACTCGATACAAACTTTGAAGGGGCATATCTTTCGACTTAGGGCTCGAAATATTGCAAATCTGATGCAGTTGGAAAGATCTCGGCCTCACCCATGCCATGGGGGTCCAAGTGTGCATGTATACTTTGCTTAATGCTAAATCAAATGAAGCAAGAACTACCACCTAAAATAGTTCTACAATTTAGCTAAAACAAAGCATAAACACCATCATGATAAGAATTAAACAAGGGTTAGATGCTAGCATTCATCAATACAAACTTTGAAACTAACAATGCTAAATATCTAAACTCCTCTATTCTCTAACAACAAATAAATGAATGGACCTAAGTAAGCTCCATGGCTATCAAAATAGTTGTCCTTAATGTTCCAAGAACCTAGGAATGGGGGCTAATCAAAGTTGGGCTACAAGACCCTTTTGACACCTCCCATATGACCCAAGCACTTTAAGAAAGAGGCTTAACTCTTCAAGATGATGAACTCTCAAAAGGGCAAGGTGCAAGCTCTTAGTCTCTTTGCTATATGCTTTGCATTTGCTCTCTTAGGAGTTTAGGTGTAAGTAAAAAGGTAGGTGGAGGGCTCTTTATATAGCCCAAAGGATAAAGGATTCAACACATTCTCATGAATGTGGGATAAAGGTAAAACATGATTAGGAATGGATAAGGTTGCTTTATTAAAGGTAACCTTACTTTAGAAGGGTTTAATACATGTTTAGCAAGTCATGGGAGTTGGGGGGTGTTTTAATTAATCAAAGGTGATTAATTAATAGGTAGATGTAAGCTTATAGAAGATAATTAGAGGAATATTAGTACGATTTAGGCTATTAAAAGGGGATTAAATCAATTAAATATTGATTTATTGGTTAAATGGAAGGGAAAGCTAATTAATTAATAATAATTAATTAGTCTAGGTAGAAGGGGTGATTTATTAACGGAAGGTCGTTAATTAGGGTATTTGTTGGATAGGAAACTTAATTAATTAGCTTAGTGTAATTAATTAATGATGATATGAGGGAAAATGAGTGCTTTTGACGATATGTCGTTGATTTGCGAGAAAGGGGATAATTAGCGCAATTTAAGTATTTAAATTGCTTGGGCGTAATTATAGGTGTCTACATTTTCCCCTCTTTGGGGTGGCGTAAGTGATGCCACTTCAAAGATAGTAGACAGAAGAATTTTGAAGGGATAGAAGAAAAATTAGTAGGAGGGAGAGATGCCCCCTCGAGTGTCGATGGGGTGATGAAAGAAGCCGATCGACGATCGAAAAAGGTGAGAATAGGCAGAAGAATGGGACGAGGCAGGATGCCCCGAGAGAGGGAGAATTAGGGGTGAAAGGGAAGTGGTGTAGAAGAAATATGGATGAGGGGAGAGAAGAGCTTAGCCTCTAGCCACTTATTTATTTGGAACAAATTTGATGTCATCATATTGCCATAAGAACTACATCATCGGTCCTTATGAAAAATATAAGCATACGACAAAGGTAGAATGACATGAAAAGCCATACTACGAACAATTGTCCATTGCTGAAAGTACCAACTCCATGCAACATACAAAATGCAATGCAATACGAGAAAGTGAAAGATGCCTAACTCCATGCAACATACAAAATGTAATGCAATATGAGAAAGTAAACAAGCTAAACTAACAGAGAAACATAATATAATGTTTTTATTATCGAGCTTCAGTTACGACCTGTGTGAATTAATGACAAGGGTTGATGATGGTGCCCCAAGCAAGGATACATGCGAGGGGTATAACGGAGGACACTTGGGTTCGATGGAAAAGCAATGTGCACTACGAAACAGTACCAGGCAACTCGTTGTGCCCCAGAGTACAGACGAAGTAAGCAGCCTAGCTTTTGCTGATGGAGGTAGATCAAGATGATCCGCAAGTCGCACACATGAACAAGTGAGAACCAAAGAGTGACGTTTTGTAGGATGATTTTCAATTTTTAGAAGTTTTCTGAAACATATTTGAATGTTTTTTGATGATTTTTCTCTAACATATTTGAATGTTTTGGTTGATTTTAAAAGTTTTATGAAACTATGTACAGGAAGATGAGAAAGCGTGGATGCCCCCAGCAATAGATGGGATGTACAAGGGCATAAGGCCACGTGCGTACCAGAAAGGTGAAGATGCAAAAATTCCCCAACGATTAGGTGGGAGTATTCAAAGGTAAACTCTTCACAGGTAGAAGTGGGACCCAAGGCCATTATGGATAGGTTCAACATGATGGTGAACGTAAACCAATGAAGTGCTGGGAAGAAGCAAGGATGCCCCCAGCGTAAGTTGGCCTACAAGCACATGATAGAAAGGAAGGAGAAGATTATTTTTGTGGAAGGGGACAAAGGTTTCCACAAACATGGAAAACAAGTAATCTTATACACATGGATGTTCTGAATGAAGTAGAAGAATGATGTGAATGATATGAATGTAGCTTAGAAGCCTCGCGATGAAGAAGTGATTAGCCAAAGGCATAAATCGTGAGATGAGATATGGACTAGAGTAAGAGTTTGAACAAGGTCCAAAAAAGACACTTGGTAACATACTAATCCTGTTTACTCATAGAGATCCAGTGTGTGCACGTGGATTTTATTACCTCTTGAAGTGAAGATTTAATAGACAACAAGTGAAGAGACCCTAGCCAATGTGTAGGAATGATTTATTTTGATAAGTGATTTTGTGAATGGAGGGTGAAAGGATAGCCGTACATTGCTCCGCTGCCAGCCAAGCATCCATAGCCCCGACAGAGATGTATTTTATTCTAATCACAACATTGCTCTACTGATAGAGATTATTGGAAATACCCCAAGAGAGAGTTATATATTAATTTTCTTTTGATTTGTAGCTTTTAGCTTTTGAGTTTTGATTGATTTTGATTCTTTTGCTTTCTGAAAACTTATTTCAGCTCTCTTGTTTGACAAGGGGTTAAGAACCACTGATGGCTTGATGGAAGGAGGTGGAAGTGATTGTGATGACGACATTGGCTAGTGTCAACAAATATGTCCAAAATTTCTTCGCAACAAGTTTATTAGATGTTTGAATGTGATAGGATCTCCATGAGGTCAGTCGTTCTTTAATTTACCAAGGTGATAAAAGACCAGGGGCAAACAGATACCATAGAGATAAATGTCACAAAATGCATGCAAATAAGCTAACCAAAATATCACCGAAGGGATGAAAATGGTAGGAAGACTTGCAGAAGAATAGCAAGGAAGGGAAGAAAGAAATATCCATGTGTACGCAACACCTGATTGCAATGTTTGATCTTTGTACCTTTGATTTTTGTTTTTTTTTTTATTTTTTTTTTGTATTTTTGATTTTTATATTTTTGATATTATTATATATTTTTTTGAACCGTTGTTACTAACAAAGTCACTCTGTGTGATAGGATCCAACAACGATGTTTGCGACTTCCTTGATAAGGGAGACTAAGCGTGTTTGTTTATCAAGAGTCATGTTTTCCCCAATCTCGATGATCGTGGTGAGTTCACACTCAACAAAGGACTGTGATTTATCCTGAAACATGGATTTTGTATGCGGGAGCTTGAGTTCCCTATCCAGAGGTTTATGCACTTTGCGCCATACTTGATGGTTATGTTGATGTGCGTTCTTGAATCGCGCTTGATTTACAACTTTGAGATTGTTCCAGTTGTTGGGGGATTTTGAGCTCTTGGAAGTTTTGACCTGAGCTTGATAATGAACCTGTTTGGGTTTCTTATAAGCTGACGCTTGAATTTTCTGACCTCGAGAAGGAGAAGAATGTGAACATTTATGATTGATGATAGGAACGATAGAAATGGTAGTGGGCTTGCCACAACCATTGATAGAAGAAATATGTGATAGATGAAAAGGATACGGTCCAAGAATTGAAGAGGATGGGCTACCAGGAGGTGAGCCACGGATAGAAGGTGAAAGGCTACTAGGATGTGGCCCAAGAATAGAAGAAGAAGGGCTACTAGGACGTGACCCATAAATAGAAGATGAAGGGCTACTAGGATGTGGCCCAAGAATAGAAGAAGAAGGGCTACTAGGACGTGACCCATAGATGTAAGATGATGGACTACCAGGATGTGGCCCAAGAATAGAAGATGATGGACTACCCGGGGGTGATCCATACATAGAAGATAAGGGGCTAGTTGGACGTGCCCCAATAATCGAAGATAGTGGGCTACTCGAAAATGTCCCACAAATAGAAGAGGGAGGGCTACTAGAAGGTGACCCACACCTAGATGAAGATGAAGGGCTACTTGGCGCTGACCCCACAAGAGATTGTGATTGAGGAATTATGATAGACGAAGAGTTATTGGGTGATGAGAAGATAGGCCATGGATCTATGCAAGACCAAGGAGTTTCATCACATAATGAAGAATGTGAAGATGGAAGAATAAGAGGAGGATCAAGTTGCATGATCTGAGGCTCTTCCTCCATTTCTTGATCAAAGGAATCAACCTTTTCCTCACAATATGCAGATGCATCAAAGTCTAAAGAGAATCCTTTTTTGTAATCTACTAAAGGAATATCTTCATATGCCCCTATAAATGCCCTGATTGTTTCTTCATTCTGAAAGAGATCAATCGGTATGAGTTGTTGATCGATCCCTAGGGGTTTATTGGAAGAAATAGGTTCACTTGGTGTGGAAGGCTTAGAAGATGTTTGATGATTATTGATAGAAGAAGATGATGTGGGGGACGAAGAATATGTGTAGCTAGATGTCTCAGGAGTAGAAGAAGGTGGTGTGGACCTACCTATACAATGGTATGTCATATGTAAAATAGTAGGATTAAGTCCAAAGTCTGTAGATTGTGACACATGGGTCAATTCAGATGTTTGTCTCGAAGGACTTTGAGTCACACGAATCTTCACAGAAGGAAGATTCCATGGGGGTGATTGATGAAGAAGGTCCTGCAAAGAAGGGGAGGACTGTGATTCAAGCATCGCATTAGATGAATGATGACAAGGGTCCTGCGAAGAAAGAGAGGACCGCGATTCAAGAATTGTATTATACTTCTGATTGGAGGGATTTGGAGTCGCGTGTATCTTCAAAGGAAGAAGACGTCGTTGGGGCGACTGATAAAAGGGGTCCTGCGAAGAAAGGGAGGACCGCGACATAAGAGTCACATTAGATGATTGATGAAGAGGATCCTGCAAAGAAAGGGAGGACCATGACTTAGGAGTCAAATTAGATGAATCTTAGGAAGATGAATTAGATGAATCCGAAATAGTAGTTTGGATCTGAATCCTCAGAAGAGTCAGAGGAAATATTTGGATTGGAATCCTCAGAAGAAGAGGAAATGTTTGGATTAGAATTAGAAGAAGAGTGGGGGGAACTCGAATAATAATTTGGATCAGACGTGTCCAAATCATACCACCGACTATGAGATGAAGGTGGGGAACGAGTTACCCGTATGGGCTCTCTAGCACGAAGAACCAAACGAGGTTTAGTTGTGATGGGAATCCTTTGATTTGAATTGCTGAACCTAGGTTCCATATTTTTGTAAGTATGGGGAACCGCACGATAGTCAGTCATTTTTGGCACTGTTTTAAGCACAAATGTCTAGATCTAGATAGTGTGATGGAACTCCTTCAAAGGGAAGGAAGTGACATGTCAATTTGGGTAGCATAAGGACAACCAACTAGACATTGTGTAAGTATGATATGCGTGCGTGATTTTCTGAAGAAGGTCTAAGGAAAATAGACATTGTGATGACGTAATATCGATGAGATAAAAAGGGATTGTCCTAGAAAATAAGTTTTCTGAATGAATAATCACAAGGAACAATCATGCAAGTGTGAAACCCAAAGCCAATCAACAAGGAAATACACCATATGAAAATGTGATGCAAAGATGATCAACAAGATGTTTTCACTTATGCCAAGTTCAAGGAAATGAACAAAACGTAAGTAAAAACAAGAAGTCAATGCGATCTCCCAATCAAGATATACGATGAGCGAGCTCAAACTTGATTAAGACCTATATCTCAAAAAGTGCCAATTACAATTCGTGAATGACACAACAATATCACCAAGATATGTTAACCCACTTTGCGAGAAAGTGAAGTATTGATATCGAGGTGTTATTGATATAACACGCACAAATAGTAACACCTAGCACTCTTTGAAATCGAGGTAATAATAGAACCAAACTAAAAAGCTCAAAGTATAGCTAGGAATAGTTAAAAATGTGTGCAACGTAACCATACAATATAGGTATTTATGTCGAGTTTACAAGAAACAAGACGTAAATATTGAAATTGTAGTGATACGATACAAACAAGCTAACTCTTCTAAGGAAGTCTGCGGTGATGAACCACGCCTAACTACAATGACGATCCTTGACATGGGTATCAAGATCACAATGGCTACCAATGACGTGAAAACACCTCCGCACACTTTAGACGTTTAACTAACCTAGCTGCAAACATGGATGGGTGTAAACGGACATAAAAGTGAGAGAAACAGTCGATTGGTAACACAAAGGTAGTCACCCTTCTTTTGATCAACAAAGTGTCAAAAGAATGTGAAGGAAAGAAATCAAAAAGAGGATGAAAAATGCTAGCCTCACTTCGGCAGAGTTTCACCTCGCCCTAAGGCAAGTAAAAACTAGGCGAAAGTAATACGTCACGCGTTTCTCAAAAAGAAGGTTCACAACTCAACACTGTTTTAAAATGGCCAAAGTGGGCTCCTGGCCAAAGTATATTCTCCTAGGTGGTTCTCTCACCCTAGGTGTTACAAAGTTGCCACGAGCGAGCGCGATTTACCCAAAAAGTCACACTGACTAGTTTGGGAGTATCTCGGCTTTACTTTACCCCCTTCAAGAACAGTAGGCAACTAGTGCGTCTACGTGTACTATCACTGGGGTCGCCACAACGGACAACCTGTAACGCTATCTCACAAAGGAATCACTAGTCAAGTAGGTAGTGCGGAGCACTTCCCGTTTCATCCACAAGGTTCCCTCTTGCGTGGACTACTTTGGGGTTCCTGGAACCACCCCCATTGTTGTAGCTTAAGGCGTTATGCCAAAGGGGTTATGTTCCAGTTGAGCGGAGAGGGACGTACCCTTTTCCGAAACCTGCAATACAGTGTTTTGAATATGTTGTTCTTTTTATCTTGTTTAATTAGGTGTGGTTTGCTTGAACACCTTTTGGCAACCTGTATAACAACTGTATTAGTAGTTTTTGATTTTGTTTTGGTTCCTCCTTTCTTTGACAAGCGTTTTTAGGTCCTGCACTCAAGCGTTAGTAGTTCTCCAAGAAAATCACATTATTTAAAAGAGGATTAAGAGTTGCTTTTGATTCTCAAGATCATCCAAGGATGCAAGAGAAGAGCATACACAACAAATAATCCAACTAAAAAGTAAAGAAAATCTTTTCAATCAATGAACCATACAAAATTCTTGATAAATGTTCATTCCCCTTAAACCAAAAGTGAAAGATGAAGTTTCCAATTTACCAAATGTTATAAAATGAAGACTAAAGTTGCTTTTGATTCTCAAGATCACCCTAAGGTGCAAGAGAAGAGCATACACAAACTTTATCCCAACTATATAGAAATGGAAAACTTCAAATCAAAGGACCATTGAAAAATGCTTTGTAAAAGGTTCATTCCCTTAAGCAAAATGAATAATCAAGTTTCCAAGTTTAATCCCAATGTTAACAAGATAGAGATCAAAGTTGTTTTTGATTCTCAAGATCACCAAAAGGTGCAAGAGAAGAGCATACACACGCTTTGGTCTAAATCGAGTAAGCATGGAAATACAACATTCATCAAAACATTAGACATGTTAGAAAATGACCAGTTTTAAAATAACAGAAAAACCTACAATTTTTGTAAGTATAAATCCCAAATTTATGTTTTCATTGCATAGTTAACTTCAATACCTTTCCAACGCAAAAAAAATGGAGTCATTTCGAGTTCGGGAGCAAAAGTTATGGCCTTCGGAAGATGGGTTACACATATGCTCTTATGCTCATGGGTATGCACTTGACATGCACTCAAAAAATGTCAAAAAAACGTCCCTTAATCTGCAAAATGGGCAAATTTTTCCAACCAAGATTCAATTTTGACAACAACCCATCACATTAATATATGAATAGAAGACTCAACGCTATCAAACATTAACATACATGCTCAAGAATTTAAGATTTTCAAGAAATTGACAAAACTAGCATGTAGAATGATGAAAAAGTAAGCTCTAAAAATGAAAACATGATGAAATCTTGAAATTTTCTCACCAAGATTAAATTTTGACAGCAACCCACCACATTAATATGTAAATAGAAGACTCAGCACTATCAAACACTAACCTACATGCTCAAGAATTGAAAATT
The DNA here is from genome assembly GCA_019776745.2 of Taxus chinensis. Classification (NCBI taxonomy): domain Eukaryota; kingdom Viridiplantae; phylum Streptophyta; class Pinopsida; order Cupressales; family Taxaceae; genus Taxus; species Taxus chinensis. Next base: position 22,715 of record JAHRHJ020000214.1, on the reverse strand, counting down.
TTCAAGAAATTGACAAAACTAGCATGTAAAATGTTGAAAAAGTAAGCTCTAAAAATGAAAACATGATGAAATCTTGAAATTTTCTCACCAAGATTAAATTTTGACAGCAACCCACCACATTAATATGTAAATAGAAGACTCAGCACTATCAAACACTAACCTACATGCTCAAGAATTTAAAATTTTCAAGAAATTGACAAAACTAGCATGTAAAATGTTGAAAAAGTAAGCTCTAAAAATGAAAACATGGAGAAATCTTGAAATTTTCCCATCAATTCCAATTTTGACAGCACTTCACCTCCTTTATACCTACAAGGAAGACTCAACACATGCAAACTCAACAAAACAAGTTAAGAAAAACAAGTTAGATCAACATGTGTAAAAGAGGGTTAGTAACCAAAAATAAAACTTAACTACAAAAACTTGAAATTAAGTGCAAAGGACAATGGAGTAAGTCCCACCGGGCGTGCCAAATGTGTGCATGTATACTTTGCTTAATGCTAAATCAAATGAAGCAAGAACTACCACCTAAAATAGTTCTACAATTTAGCTAAAACAAAGCATAAACACCATCATGATAAGAATTAAACAAGGGTTAGATGCTAGCATTCATCAATACAAACTTTGAAACTAACAATGCTAAATATCTAAACTCCTCTATTCTCTAACAACAAATAAATGAATGGACCTAAGTAAGCTCCATGGCTATCAAAATAGTTGTCCTTAATGTTCCAAGAACCTAGGAATGGGGGCTAATCAAAGTTGGGCTACAAGACCCTTTTGACACCTCCCATATGACCCAAGCACTTTAAGAAAGAGGCTTAACTCTTCAAGATGATGAACTCTCAAAAGGGCAAGGTGCAAGCTCTTAGTCTCTTTGCTATATGCTTTGCATTTGCTCTCTTAGGAGTTTAGGTGTAAGTAAAAAGGTAGGTGGAGGGCTCTTTATATAGCCCAAAGGATAAAGGATTCAACACATTCTCATGAATGTGGGATAAAGGTAAAACATGATTAGGAATGGATAAGGTTGCTTTATTAAAGGTAACCTTACTTTAGAAGAGTTTAATACATGTTTAGCAAGTCATGGGAGTTGGGGGGTATTTTAATTAATCAAAGGTGATTAATTAATAGGTAGATGTAAGCTTATAGAAGCCAATTAGAAGAATATTAGTACGATTTAGGCTATTATAAAGGGATTAAATCAATTAAATATTGATTTATTGGTTAAATGGAAGGGAAAGCTAATTAATTAATAATAATTAATTAGTCTAGGTAGAAGGGGTGATTTATTAACGGAAGGTCGTTAATTAGGGTATTTGTTGGATAGGAAACTTAATTAATTAGCTTAGTGTAATTAATTAATGATGATATGAGGGAAAATGAGTGCTTTTGACGATATGTCGTTGATTTGCGAGAAAGGGGATAATTAGCGCAATTTAAGTATTTAAATTGCTTGGGCGTAATTATAGGTGTCTTTTTAACCAAGTGCACAACCATCCTCATCATTGGGTCAGTAATTACAAAAATTTCAAAGTAGCATGAACCCTTCTTATAGTCATAAGCCTCAACGGTCTTCTTAGTGGCTTCCTTGTCTTTGAGCTCATCGTCCAATGAATCTCCTTCATAGATGAGGCTAGTGAACTTAGAAATTAATTGGGGGGTTATGCGCATCCTCTAGCCTATGAAATAGAAGTGGTCTTCATGTATTTGTGACATCAACCATTGGTATAGTTGCTCGGGCTTTCCAAAATAGGGAAAGTTTTAGAGTTGTAACAACCCACCCTTCTCCATTTTTAGCTTTACCTTGTCGTCATAGATGGGAATTTATTCTGGTGTCCTCTTCACCAGTTCTAGTTTCATTTCATTCTTTGTGGTGCTTATTCAATGGGTGTAAGCATTCACGACCATATTCCTAGCTTGAGACACCCATTATTTACCAAGCAATATGTTGTACACGTACCAGTATTCATTGAAATCAATACAGACAACTTGTTTCCCCTTTCCCTTGCCCTTTCTTTGGTGAAACATTTTCTACTTTCCTTGGTTTCATTCCTTCTTTGGGTCCTTAAAAATTCTTCCTCTCTCCTGTTTCTTGCTCTACTCAACTTTGTGGCTCCATTCCTTTACAAAAATTCCTTCAAACCTCATGCCCTAGCTATGCAACCCTATCCTAGAAAACCCTTTTTAAACAAGATGACATAAAACCCATGGGATTCTTCCACACAACCTTCTCCTCTTACGCCTGTGTACTTTTTTCCACTCTTGTACATTGATCAAACTAACTATGCACAAAAATATTCACAACTCTTCTCAAACTTTATTCAAAATGATGCCCTAGTTCACGAGAGCTCTTTGATAACTTAAAAATAAAGGTAGAAAATAACACACCCTTGATCTTCTATTTATAATTTTTTCTTTTCTCCGTAATAAAATACATGTAACCTACCAATGTACTTTCACAATATAGGTGGATGTTTTCTTTCCAATGCCAACCTGTAGTGCTTTTCCTTCACGCTCAATCTTATGCGAACACTTATGCAACCTTCTGGTGTGTAATTTCCTTGACCATAGAGTTCTTTGTGCTTTCTCCTGCACCGAAGTAAATTCTTCCTCTATGTCTTTGACCAAGTTCTTTTTGCTTCCTATCTCATGTTGCTCCTATGTTTTTACCCTTGTATGTTGTTTCTCAAATCCTTTTGACACCAATCTTCCCTTATGTTCACCTTTTCCATGCATGATATTCTAGTCCATGTGTTTTATATTTTTCAACCTAAGCCATCTAGAATCATAGCTTCCAGTACTTTTCACATCACACCTAGGCCATCCACAACCATAGATTCCAATACTTGTCACATCACTCCACCCCACACTAAAATGGATGCACAGTCCTCTATGCATAGAAAACTTTTGAAAATAATATGTGGCTACCAACACAAATGCACACAACACAAAGTAATGAGAAAGGTAAACACAAAGAAAAAAACTGCAACAAAGAAAAACCTAGGCTCAGTAGCAATATTACCTTATTTACAAACACAAAGAAGACTTATTTATAGTAGGGTTTAATCCTAATCCCATTGAAATGGTCTAGAAACCATGTTCCATCCAACACTTATAACTAGGAAGCACCTAAATCAAGTATATAAGATATAATGTATGGGCTCATCCAATGGATTTTGAATTTCCCAGCATGGCACAAAAAACTTGGAATCATATTGAAATGGTGTGGCTTTGTTCAATCTCTTGTAGGTTGTTCTATACGCCCATAGCATGGCTGAGACTTTTTCATCCCAATCCTGTCTCCCAACATCACAAATCTTGGTCAACGTGTGACTTAGTATCTTGTTGAATGCCTCAGCTATTCCATTAGCTTGAGGGTGATAAGGGGTAGTCTTGTGATGAGCCACCATGAATTCTTCCAACAAGATCCTAACTGTCTCATTCAAGAAATGTGTACCTCTGTCACTAGTCAAACTCAAAGGGTACCCATACCTGCTGATTATATTTTCCCATAGGAATCTTGTTGTTGTGGCCGTAATGAAATCCCTTGTACGTGCTACCTCCACCCATTGTGTTAAGTAATCAGTACAAGTTATATAGCGCGAACCAATCCTCCATGTGGTAGGTGAAATAGGGCCTACAAAGTCAATCACCCACTTCTCAAATGGCTCAGCGCTAGCTATCATCCTTAATGTCATTTCATCTCTTTTCCCTGGTTTACCAAGGTGTTGGCAGTGGTCACAGGCCTTGCAATACTCGATACAATCTTTGTAAACCATTTCCCACCAAAATCCTACTAGAAGGATCTTGTGCATGGTTGCATTCCCTGCATAGTGTCCTCCTACAATTCCACCATGTGCTTCCTCCATGATTGCAACATGCTCATGCTCTAACACACAACGAACACAAAACCTCATCACAACCTAGCTTGTATAAGTCTCCACTAATTAGTATGTAGGGTGTGACACATATAGCTAATTATTTCCTTTCCAAAGTCTTCATTCCCTCTGGCACCATACACCCCATTTTTGAGAAACATAGCAATATCTTCCAAGTCAAAGGGTGTGCATCACAATCTAAATAGTTGTGCATCTAGCATTGTATCCTCAATGCTCTGTGTGTCCTCCCCTGAGTCAATCCTTGATAAATGGTCAGGTCCCAAATTACTCTTACCTAGTTTCACAACAACCATAAACTCAAACTCTTGAAACAACAGGACCCACCTGCATATGCACCCTTGTAAAATGGGCTTGTTTACCAAGTACTTCAATGCCATGTGGTCCATGTAGAATATAAAAGGTGTTGCCAATAGATACTACCTAAATTTTTGTAGCGCGTAGATCATTGACAATGCCTCACACTCAATAGTAGTATAGTTTTGTTATGCTGGGGTTAGCTTCCTGCTTGTGAAACAAAGAGGGTGGTCAACAGTTCCCTCACCTAGTTGTGCCAACACTACTCCAATTTCCATCCCTGAAGCATCAACATGCACATGAAATGGTTTGTCCCATAAAGGAAAGCATAATATGGGTGCAGTAATAAGTTTATTCTTCAATGCATCAAACGTCATCTATTATGCCTTTCCCCAATGAAATGTACTTTTGTGTTTTAGCAACTTTTCCAATGGTGCAGTGATCTTGGCATACCCCTTAATAAATTTCTGGTAATATGTCATATGCCCAAGGAATTTGCATATTGTGCTCTGGCTGGTAGGTTCCCCCAATCCCACAATAATGACAACTTTGGCAGGATCCACCAACAAGCCTTCCTTACATATGATATGCCCCAACAGGGTTCCAAATGGAGTAGTGAAAACACATTTCTTAATGTTGAGGGATATCCTCAACTGCCAACATCTTTCAAACATCAGCCTCAGATTGTCACAATGGTCCCTCACTAATCCATATACTGTCCAGTCATCCAGGTAGACTTGTAGAAACTTATGGATGAAGTCTTGAAATGCCTGAACCACAATGCGTGAAAACACAGTAGGCACATTCTTCAGTCCAAAAGGCATGACCGTGTAGGAAAAACTTCCCCATTCAGTGGTGAAAGTTGTCTTTTCTTGGTCCTCCTTTGCAATTCTAACCTGATGATATCCTGAGAATCCATCTGTGAAAGAATAGATCTCGCGCCCAGCTACTCCTTCCAGGATCTCTTCAGTGAAGGGGGTTGGAAAAGGGTCAATAACACATACCACATTCAATCCCTATAATTAACATAAATCCTTATCTTCCCATCCTTCTTAATGCTAATGACCATTGGAATTATCCATTCTGATTCTTCAATAGCCTCAATGATACTTGAAGCTATCATCTTATCAATCTCTTCCTTAACCCTGATGGGTAGATTCAAATTCATCTGGTAAGGTCTCTTCCGAATTGGGCACACTCCCTCCTTTAGTTTGATCCACATCTCCCCTAAAGAGTGGTGAACTCCCTTAAGCTCATGGTACCCACGTGGAAATAAATCCTGAAACTCACACAACAGATCAATGATCTTTGAAACCTCCTTCTCTGACCAGTAGTCCCTGATAGTAGCCTCCTTAGGTTCCACCTCCGAACCAATGTTAACCTTCTTGGTTTTTAGGGGTTCATGGTAGGCGTGTGATTTCTCATCAGCACTATCCATAACCTCATGCATACCCATAGTATGGTTAACATCCAAGTTTTCCACCTCTTCACCATCGATCACATAGACCAACTTTCCTTTCTCTTTTTCCATGCATGCGTGCTCAAGTTGTATCTCCTCTGATTTCTTCCTCATCAAAGCATGCTTCTAAGCCAGGTTCACCCAATAATTCTAGTATTGTATCCTCCACCATGACACTATCTCCCATAGTTAGGTGCTTAACAACCTGCAACACCTCATCCAAAAAATGGCTTAGTACTCTGATATTTGAAAGCTTGAAGGAGATCAACCATCAACTCCTGCCTGTTTCCTGTCTAAAGATGCATCTATGAGTGAATGTACCATGCACACGTGCAACCTTGTAAGGTGGAGTAAACTTATGCACCCATAAAAAAGGTGGAAAGGCTTCCACGCCTTCCATCCAGGCCTTCTCACATGCTTGGATGTGAAACGAGGTAGGTTCCTTCCCATGATAATCTTGTATGATAGTAGGTGCATTGCTCCAGAAAAACCTAACAGAGAACATGATTCTCACTTCACACCACTCTAGAAGGTTATCGTGATGGGTCACCCACCAACGTGTTGCAGTCCTCGAGAAAGGTATAGCTAAGCATCCTTCTCCTTTCGATCTCACATCTCCACTGGGTCTCCATTTCTCATAGGAAAACATCAGGGTCATCTCCCCCAGTATAACTTGGAAACTTCTTTCCTCCTAGGTGCCTGACTGAGCATGCCTTTATTACTCTCATCACAGATCCCTTTATCTTCCTTCCAACTAACTCATATGTCCTGTGAGCCCAATTATCACATGCTACACTAGTGGTATCACTTACAAATTAAGCATCTTCCCACTGAATAACCCCTTCCATTGGATGCACAACTTTAGGGTATTTGATAGTGCACACATATATTTTGTCTAGATCTCTTCTCCCAAAGGTTCAGTATATGGCACTGAATTTCAATCTTTCAATGGGATGATAACATGTTCCTCCTTGTTCTCAAAACTTATATACCCCTTATTGAAATGTAAGTCAACATTGTTCTTATAGCACCAGGGGCACCCAAGTAACATTGGAAAGTTTTCCACCTTAGCAAGCACCAAGACTTCAAAGTCTCTAGTGAATTTCACCCCTTGGATAGTGATAACAACATCCTTCAAAACTCCAATGGGCATTGCCTTCATCTTGTTCGCCATATACAACACATTCGAAGATGGCTGTAATGGGGGCCTTCCCATTTGATTCCACACATCCAAGGTGAGAACATTAACTTCTGCACCCATGTCAATTAGGATATTTCTCAGGAGCCATCCATCAACCATGACATTCAGGGTAATTTCCTTATCATAGTCAATGTTGTGAGGAGGTAGATTAGCATGTAAAACCTTCCTTTCGTGCTCTGCTCCAGCACTTGGTACTTTCTCTCTTAACCACTCTCCTAGTAAGGGGATGATATTTTCTTTGCTCAACATCTTGCATACCTCCTTGACATCATCCAAATCCTTCTATGGAGCCTCAGTGCTCTTCTTTTTCTCTAGCTTCCATGACTGCTCCTTCAGGTACTGGATCTCTCCTTGTAGGCTTTGAATCACATCCATGGTCTCCTGATAAACTTCCTTTTGATGAGTGGGGTCCAGATACTTCCCATGCACCACCTCTTCTCTTGTGACCAGTGGTCTCTACTTTGGTATTTCCCTGGCACGTGTAGCCTCAGCTCACATTGTCACCAGTACAGGTTCTAATTCTGACTCACGCACCACCCTTGGCATCCACTGTGAGTCTTCTTTCTTCACGCTTACCATCCCAATGCCCTTGTCTTTCCATTGTTTTTGGCTCATGTGTTCAAATAATTTTGGGCACTCCTCATACTTGTGCTTCTTCCCACACCAAGAGCATTGTAGCAGGTCAGGACATTCATGCTTGTAATGCTCTGTGGACCCACAATTATAACAAGTTCCATGAGGGAATTCACTTCTTCCACCTCCGTGATTTCCATGGCCTCTCTTCCATGAGCTCCTCCATCTATTTGCCCTTCATAGTGATGACCATCATCCTTGGAATTGTTTGCAATGCTGGTCTGGTGCACACCAATATCAATGGCATCATGTATCTGGTCAATCAATCTACAATCCTTGGTGTCATGAGTAGTAGAGGTGAAAATCTTGCAATAGCAAGACACATTCTTATGGATCACACGCTGCAGTAGTGGACACCTACTTGCATCATGATCTCCATGGAAAATCTCACAGTCTACCATCATGGTGCGTACCAATCTCTGAGGAAAAATGTCCTTCGTATGCCCCTCTACCTCACAATCCATGCACCATAGGCCACTGTGAGTCTCATGTGCTGAGTTCACAGATAGCTTCTCCAGCTGCTTTTCCATGGCAAGAATCTGAGCTTCAAGAAAAGGACTAACACTGGTATCCATGCTTCCCACAGCCTCAGCATGTAGGGCAGCCTCCAAGGCCTCACACAGGTCTGTGAAAGTCTTATGCAACAGTTCTCTCCTGAAGGGTGTTATTAATCCTCCAACAAACCATTGAGCATGCTGAGAAGGATGAATATCATAAGACAATTTTGACAAGAGAGTCTTAAAGCATGCATCATACTCCCACACACTCTCTGTCATACCTTGTTGAATCTCCTTCAGCATGCTAATGCTCTTCTATTCAAACTCAGGAATATGGAATTCAGCTAAGAAGGCATTACACAGCATGGTATAATCTACTATTGTCTGGTGAGGGTCATACTTCTGGTACCAACTATGTGTGTGCCCTTGCAACGTCATTGCAAACTGACTTGCCTTCCATTCTGGGGTAGTGATCCCCTTCACACGCCATAGTAACTCACATTTGTGTACATGCTCTGCAGCATCCTCAACACCTTTGTAATCTGGAAGATGCAAAGACATTTCAAAGAACACTTGCTGAGGTGGTTGAGGCCCTTGTCCACCGATCCAGAACCTGGATTCCCCCCGGTGTTGCCTCCACCACCAGATCCACTAGATCCACCAATGCCTATTCCTCCTGACCCACTAGATCCTCTAGATCCACTAGGTCTGCTAGTTGTTATTCCACCTGACCCATCAGATCCACCTACCATAGCTGGAAAAGGTCCTAAAGTGGTCACACCTTGTGTCCCCACTGTTACGCTAAACTACATGCCAACAGTCTGTGATATTACACCACTACCAGATGTGTGTCCCATGCCACTTCCAGACATGATACCCAAGCTTTGTGTACCCATACTTTGTCCAAATGTTGTACCAGACAATATACCTCTGAACACAGGAAATGATTGTGCAGCCATGGATGTACCAAATGAAAAATTATACCTCCTAGGTGTTGATCGGTTACTTCCACCAATACCAACTGGGTTAGTAATACTTATCTCTAGATTTGGAAAACTAAGCACCAAGGGTTGGTCACCAGGTGGATTCAGATGTGCACCAATGACTCTTCTCCTTTCTACATATGATGAGCTCTCTCCAGAAGCTGAGGGGGTTTCTCTTCCACGTTTGCCAAGATGGGGTAGCACAGACTGCTCAGGTTCCATGTCCTCCGCATGAACCTCAAATCCTTCCCACAACGTCTACTCCATAAATCCATCACTCCTGTAGTTTCACATTGTCTTGTCAACTCCCTCTCACGAGCTTCATTATACTTGAGTTGTCTCTCTTCCCTCTCCTTTTCAGCCACAAGGTCTGCCATCTTCCTCCACTCTAGCTTCCTCACCCAACACTCAGAAGAAGCTTAGCCGGCCATAGGAAATGCTTCCAAACTCAGTGTAATGATCAGGATCTTTATAGCTAAAGGGATAACATGCAAGAATGATCCTCTTGGCTCCCTCAAGAACTCAAACTCAACAACCTCTGGACAAGAATACGTAGAAATCACGTACTCCAAGGTGTAACTTGTCAACACTCTACTCCACCAGTGATCAACAACACGTGTCCAAGTCAGATCAACATCATGCAACCTCTGATACTCATCTTGGGTCCATACATGAGGTCTATAGTACCAGCTTGATCTAGATGCATACACTGAAATCCATTCATACAACTCCACTAGAAAACAACAAAATAAGGTCTCATACAACTCATGATAAAGATGTTTTTCTACCCATTTACATGCATCAAACTCAGGTCCAGTATTAAATCTCTGAGAAAACTCATCCTCTGTGATTTTAAGCCATGCTTCGACACTGTCCAAGGTCAAGTGCTCTGTCATCATGCACACATTCTCACAACAAACTTCAAAAAGAGGTCCCGGCAATGGAACCAAGATGTAGTCTCTTTTTACCACTTGCTTTAACAACCAACCACAAATGCACCGACATATCATCCAGATTGGTCTGGAAGCTCACCCGAGGCATGCACAGGCACCAAGACCCTCCTTTATGTGAGATTTGTGAGAATGATCACCCTTGGTAAGGGAGTGCTTGCATAAACATGGAATGAACATACCCATTCTGGGAATTGAGATAAAGAACTAGTCCTAGTCTAATGCATCAGAGCATGGTATAACATGATCAACTAAATGAAAGTAGAATCAAACCATGAATAATATCAAGAAAACCTGTAACACACACATGAACATAAGGGAAATGTATAGATCAAGATCCATCACATGAGTGCTTCTAAATCTCTTCATTATATTCATTAATCAAATACAGTAGCCAAGATTACATCAAAAAGGGTTCCATCTCTGGGAACGTTCATAGTAGCAGAGCCTTTATACATTACAGAGCTCTTCATTACACATTACCCAATACCTCTATATTTTTCTTACTCTTGTCCTCACATACATATCCACACATACTAACTTACCTCTCTCTTAACCCTACTAGAAAACCATCCATATGAAGAACAAGAAGGAATCTTCTCTTAACCATTCATCATTACCTATGAAATCCTGAAGGAATCCTCTCATGATTTCTCTACCACTACCCAGGAATATGCCATATGTCATCATGTGTTTCCCTCAATCAAGTTCCTTTAGCATGCATGTGTCAGCTAATCCTTAACAACCTCGACTCCTTATCCTTTCATGATAACCATATTGATGCCCTGGAATATCCTTTCCTTGAGCCACAAGTCTCCATAGCTTATCCACATCTGTATCTGGTCACTTTTCCATTCACTCCCTATGCACATCTTTTCCTGTTGTCTAAAACTCACTAAGTATCGAATCCATCCTACCTGGGCATGAGCCTTCGCGCCTCTCTAAGAACTACTTGGATTACAAACCTCTCTCTTTAGTTGGGGAGTTCTATGTGTGTACTAAAATTCTTTCCTCTACTCACATATATTAATTTTCATGTTGGGATCCTTCCAAGGCATCTTAAAAAAAATTCTAAGCTTATTGGGAACTCTATTTGAATAGACACATGTTTTTCCTTATCCTTGTAAATATTCTTCTTCTTATATTTATTTATCGTGACGTATGCAATATAGAATTTACTCCTTAGATGACTTGTTAAACTACTCAACCCTAGTTGTGACATTGATGGAAGTAATGTTTGGGGTTCAGGAAAATATAGATTAATATCCTTAATAGTTATTGAATAAAACCTATGATGTAAAGTATAGACATTATAAATTGTTGGCATATGCACTATGTTATGAAGGCATGATTTGGATTCAAACATTGTTTTGGAGTTGAGTGTTTATACTCTGTTAGTCTACAACACCGAGCATGAGAAAGGCATGTTGTAACTCATTAGGATGGAGAAACACCGAATCTATTTATTTTAATAAGTTTGAAAATTTTAAATTTTTCAATAAATGTTTAACATATGGAACTTCCTACCATAAACATTAATTATAGTATCTAAATAAAATTGCAATGCCAAGAGTTTACTAAGAATTGATTGCAGTCCTCATTCCCTATTTATTATTCAGAACGAGTCTTGATTATAATCAAAACGTTAATGAGATTGGGAACCTGAGAGTATTAATATCTTGATAGAAATTAAAAAATAAAAAAAATTACTCTTGGTTAGTTAAGAGCCTTGTGAAATCCACGGACTATGTATGTAATTGATTAAGATTCTTACTGATTATTACTTCAAACCCTAGATGTGTAAGAATTTATATGGGTTGTTAACAAAATTTTGCAATACTTAAAAAATTGATACATTAATCATAAGATCTAATGTTGAGTGGTGATTGTTAAGGATTGTTGTTAGGAAATAATATTTAATGCTCACATTAATTGATTGGTTTTATTGTGATAGAATAATGGTGGTTATAACCGCACACCTAGAATAGCATTAGTTAGGGAAAGTTGTTTGAGTTAGCTCCTTGTTTATATGAGTATTATTCCATATATATTTTTTATGAAGAGTTGGAATGAAATGAATCAATTTTACAGAGAGTTTTAGTGTGCAAGTCTGCTCATACCATTTCATTTGGTATCAGAGCGTTGTTGACCATAAAGGAGAAATAAAATTAAAAAAAGGCAGTCTATTTTTTTATTGCCCTGGTTTATATTTCTAAATCATGTGTTGAAAGTTCTATGTCTTAAAGTGCATTGATCGGGTCTGATAGCGAGATATGTGTTTTCAATTTCCATTACATCGGCTGAGCTTCATGTTGCATTCCACAGCGAAGAGTTCATGTTGGAATCTAATACATAGCCTGCATTGAATTTGCGCACCCGTTGCTCTTATACTCTTCGTGTGTAGATTTCTTTCTTATGACATACCGAGTGATCAATCTTTGTTTCAGATGTATTAGGCAATCAATCAATAATGATTCTGTGATTTTAGAGTATGTATGGAAGATCTAGTTCTTGATATTTGTACGTAATGTCAAAGTAAAGGAACGAAAATTCATATCAGAGTAGCGCAACAACCAGTCAGTGTTTTTAGTGAACATCTGCAATTTGTATGAGTTTGTTATTGTGTTGAGTCTGATCTACGTCCTACACGTCTTCCATTCTGAGCCATATGCATTTGGCACAGAAGCAAACATCCCTTTCAATCTGTGAAGCTAAACCATCACCGTGCGCTCAGTTTTCTAAATTTTGCCTGCACGACATCATCTTATTTGGGTATCTCTCTGTGCATGCTCCATATCCAATCTACCCCAAGTTCCAGCACCGTCCTTCATCTTTCAAATCATAAATAGTTGGAGTGCGTATATATCTATAACCACCTTCTATTTCGAACTACGGCCAAATCGTAGTGCGTATGTGATTCAGTCACATTCTTCAATGTATATGTGGATGGAATACATGAACACCGAACAATCATACAACGATGTTCTTATCCAGGTATTCGTAACCTTCATTAGAGTTTGAGTAGTTTTATTTATACAGTTTCGTTTATTCTATCCCTCTTTATTAGTATAAAGATTTATTATTATTTCGTGCCATCCTTACTTTGGTACATTAACATCATGGATATTTAAACTTGTGTTGTTGTGTAAAGAGTCATCGTCACTTAGTATGTGTCGTTTATAAGGTTCAAAAATTATCATTTCGTGTTTTATTGTTTGTAGTCAAAAGTTGAGTTGTCTTTTGTCTGGTAAAAGTTTGAAAAATAGAAATTTGTAAAAATGAAAAAAAGTTGCCTCATAGATGTAATGTTGGTGTTACTCAACATTTGAATTGTGGGGGATAAGATGAGAATAATTACATTTCTGATGAAGTTTTTGAAGGTAGCAAGGAAGGAAAAAATGTTTAGCTTTGGGCGCTCTGCCCTGTACCGCGACATGGAGCGCGTTTATGACACTACCTCGGGACCTTCTAAAGGGCGCTACCCCTTGACCCCATTGGGGGTTGTTGCCCCCAGACCCCCACTTTGGAATTTCAGAGCCAAAGTGAAAATTGGTGGGGAAGTCAAGTTGATAGAAGATGGTTCCATCTTGTTGAGTAAGTAACATCATTGACTGGAGGATAGAGCCACATGAGGTTGGAGGTCAATCAACGACATCTCATCAATCACTAACGACGGGGCCGTACAAAGCATTGGTGCTTTATTTCAATGTTCCTATTGTTTTGTGTAGTTTGAATAAATAGAATTTTCACATTGTGGGGGAAATATAAAATCAATGTTCCATTTCCATTTTGTGCTAGATCATCTACAATCAATGAGATGTAATGTGAAACTATTCCTGTTCAAGTTTGTAATAAGTGAGCAGATTCCTATGTAATCCCCTATAGGAAAAATATAGTGGAAAAAATGAAAGCACAATGAGATGTAACATCATGATATTTGGGTTTTTGTTGGTTGTCCTGTAAAACCATATGTCTATGCAGGTTGTTGGTTATCCTTGGAAAACCATCCTTGTTGAGGTTGTTGGTTGTCTTGAAAAACCATCTAGATCATGATCAAGCAGAGGCGACAAGCTGTAGAATGAAGTGTGAATATGTTTTTCCCCATGAAGTGTGAATGAAGGGGGGGAATGTTAAGAAATAATATTTAGTGCTCACATTAATTAAGCATATCTTTTGTATTAGTTTGTTTTGAGATAATAGTGATGGTTATAATCACACATGTAGGCTCTTTATTTATAGGAGCACTATTCCCTATATATTTATATGAAAAAATTGAATGAAATGAATCAAATTTATAGTTAGTTTTAGTGTACAAATTTACTCATACTATTTCAACTTCAACATATCTAATCAAAACTTTACATATTGAAATAACATCCTCTATAAATAGTGATAATTATTTCTCCAGGATGTAGTTCCTTGACTGTATTATACATAGTTACATTTACACCCTAGTTAGATTATGTGAAATATAATATTAGTGAATTGGGTACACTAAAGGATGTAAGGGTTAGCTACAAAAGGCTATTTTGAATAATTAACCTTAAAAATTAATTACCAATATCAGAACAATGCATTAATACTTGCAACCGATGTACTAAAAAAGATATAAACTGAAAACACAAGGGGATGAGTGCACTTAGTTGATTACATATGGTTTTGGGAAGTTATGGGAGTGCATACTGCTAAAACATAGATATTTAGGATTGAAGATGCTTCATTTCTAGATCTGTGACTAGAAATTGACTTGGTGCAGAACTATACACTTCTGCCAAGGTTTTATTATACAATCTTGACCATTTTGTATGTTTTACAACCTACTTGGATTATATCTCTATAAATCTATGAGAAGGTCACCTTTCTGGAAATGTCTATCATTGTCAAAACCTATTTTGCGATCATGTAATGAAGCTCTATAAACATCCTGAATGATGTCTTAAACCCTAACCATGAGTGGAAGACCCTACAGAACAAACATTAGTTGGGTTATGGGCACCCTAATGCACTACCGAAGTTGGCACTACTCCAAAGAGGCCTCAAACCGAATGTATTTATCCACCTAACATGTGATATTTGAATGAATGCAATTAGATTTGTCAACATTCTTTGACAATGTTTGAGTTGAGTTTGAATCTTGCTAAAATACTTGGAGAAGGTATGTTTGAGTGCTTATAGATGAGATGGGTTGACACCTTGACCTAGTAAAAAGTTTCACACTTATATTGATTGATTCCCTAATGACTATAGATATGCTATTGTGATATTTAATCCAACATCTTTATTTTTCATGTGATAGTTTTAATTTTAATTTCTTATCACAATGGTTGGCTGATTGATCCCCTCCATGATTAATATGCCACATCTAGCCGATATGATCTACATGATAATAAAGAATGAGTTAGATAGTGCTTGAACATATATTTACACTGGCACCTGTGTTTCCTGTAGTGGATTGAGCCCAGTTGTTACTTTAAATCGTAGTCAACCATCCGACGAAGGAGAGATCACAAAAAATTATATCCGACGGCCTGCTTCCCATCTATTGAAAACTCTGATATTCGTCCCAGATAACAATGGATTTCTTAAAGTTTTGTTAACAAATCATGACTGACTATTCGCAGGTGAGCTTACACTAATCACAGTACGTCGCGTGGACAAAGCAACTAGTCTCATCACCATTATCTGACATACATTTTATTCGGTATTTCTGTAAATAAGAATTTTGATGCTACATTGATAGGCAAAGCCACAGTGAAATCCTCCAGAACGCAGCAATCCTATCATCATCTTACATATAACCGCTAGAACGATGTCCAAGGAACATGTAACTCAAACAAAAACACCCAAGTCTCATGCAAGGAAGAAGTGACACTTTACCTTTTAGCTTTAAAACTAGCAATCACACGTGTACAATGCAATTTGAACGTCGAATGGTATATGTTATTTTATTTTAGTGGGATAGTTATTACTTTTGCAGTTGATGTTGATTAGGGGTGTGATTGATTTTGTAAGTGTAGGAATATAGATAAAACATTACATTTAAAGGTTATATCTTCTACATTTCAAATTTGTTACAAATTAGTACATACATATACATTTGCAAATCTTATATCATGAGTGGTAGCATTTTATGGACTATTTTATTTGAACTAAACATGAATAAAAATTTAATTCTATTTGTTGTTCTCCTGCAAGTTGTTTAGCCTCTGATGCTCATGTATATGATTTTCACTCTTGCAAGTCTAATCTTTCCTTATCATTGATTTCAGCTTCATTTTTTAGTACTTTCATTTAAACTTGTTCAGTGGCTCAACTTGAATCACTGAATGTTAAAACCTGAATATGATCTCAGGTGAAGACTCTTCAACTCTTGAAAGGACAAGCAATGCTGATGGCGAAAGACAATACTTAATGCAGGAATTTTCCAACCATTCTTCTAAGTCAATTTTCAGTTCAACACAACAGGGGTATTCCCAATTGCCACAATCGTCACCCAACCATTGCATAGAGGGTACTTTGGAATCCAATGCAAACTCTCCTTGGGACAACTCAATTACAGAGAAAAGATGTCAAGCTAATGCCCAGGGTTGATCAACCTAGGTTATGGTGAAGGCATGGAGCCAACAAGATTGTTATATGATTCTATAGACTGCATATTTTGTTTCAATGTCATTGCCAACGTTGAATCTATTACATGTTAATGTGTAAGGGATGGCAACTATAGAGAAACCACTAATCAAAGTTTCCTTGAATTGTTTGACTATGCCTCTAAGATAAGAAATGTGTGTGCAGTGCTAGATCAGGCATGACAGAAGCTGAAGTTCCTTGGTGACCAGGACCTTGTTCCCATTATGTACCCACATCAATTGGTGACCATATAATATGTTTGTATCCTTATTCATTTACTCTGGATACCCTGATTTAAATTTGCACCATTGTCCTATCTCACATTTCTAGGTAACTGATTCAAGTTAAAAAAAATTGTTTAAAACGATTCTCAAGATAATATGAAGCTTCTGACATATATCCTTGGATATAAATATAGAAATTGACAGGGATACATATTTAGATTGTATATAAATGGCTACAAATTGATGATCATGTATACTTTGACTACCAGAAAGTTAGAAACCTTGTGATCAACATCTATCTAACTGTTATGCAGGAAAGTTGAGAAAATTTAGATGAATTATTGAATATGATTTGGCTAGATGTAAATTGCTAACTTCAAAAGCCTATTTTGAGTGATTCAAAATTTGGAGGCAAAGGGAGCCTTTTCGCAACTTTGACTGTCCCGTAATAGAAGTGAAGTAGTATTTTATTTCTCATATTAATGTTACTCATTCCCCATGGACACGCTTCTTCTTGTGGGTCATGACATGTTCTTTTCATGTATTTACCCATTAATTATATCAGGTAAAATCATATTCTGAACGAAAACTATCAGAAGAACTTAGCCACTTATATAAATTCAAGAACTTCAAAAGTGATTTATATATGTTTGCAATCAACAAACTGAAGGGCACTTGGAAATTTTGTATATATTGGTCTTAGAAGTTGAAAAAGAACTACAATTCAAACTACAGAAGAAAAAAAACAAAATAGCTTGAACATATGTCATTTATAATAGAATTCTGAATACCAATTCCTAGGTGAGGTAGGATGTGGTATTTAGCTTTCAAGATTATCATTACACAACTTAACATGTCAGTATGACCAGAACTCAAACTTCATAATATTTTGAAACATAGTACAATAAACCCAGAATTCTGTCATATTTTTTATAATACGAATCAGCCCTGATAGAGTCATTTGCTACTGTGCAACTCAATCACGATATGCAACTGAAGTCCATTGACTACAAATATCAATCCCATATATTGAAGAATGATAGATACATAGCTTGGAAGATTGCTTCTGAAATGAAATTGTTTCCTAAATTATAAAATATGCAATAAAGCCATCCCATCACTTTCTCCACCAAATCAATCGACATAAATATTAATATTTTTTTTTCTTTTGCTCAATAGAAATCTCTCAGTCCACTCCAGAATAGAGGTACAAAAACCAAACAAGATTAGGTCAATCTAAAATCATATAAATGTGGCAGGATTGCACCTCGGTACTTAATGAGAACTGCGTTTTCCAAATTCATAAATGGATCCACCCATTCAACATTGGTTCCAAGCTGTTACAGAGAAGTACAAGTACACTGTGGGTTTAGAGCTACTTCGACGTTCTATTAAAATATAGTTCCCCATGTAAGCTCAAAATTGGTAATTCAAGGCTTCAATATAAAAACTCAAAATGGTTTGATGCAAAACAAAATAAAAGTTTGATGTAAAGTGGAACTATCCTTCATTCCTTATAGTGGAGTTAACAAAAAATGAATTGTCTCGTAATGCTTCAGTCAAGTTTTTAATCGGACATGCTCATTTAGAGTATAACCTGCAATCAGTGAGGTTGAAATTGCATAAGGTTTGTCAATTTGTCATCGAATTCCATTCATGTACTTGAGTGATCAATCTTCTAGACATCTCCCAATTTTGTATATTGTGACATGTCATATATAGTGACATGATTCCTATCTTAAGTGAAACGATTCTCAATGGAAATTACCATAATCTGATTATGTATGCATATTTTTCCTTACTCATGTTCTGGACTTTGACTAATCCATGAAAATGCATATGGGCTGACTGAGAGAACAATTTCCAAATCCATGTGTCTAGTCCTGGGATGCCTATCTAGACCATTAACAAATTTGTTTTGGAGATCCTCAAGATCTCATTTAGAAGTTATGCCCTTTGTGAGCATATTTGACCTATTACTTGTGTTACCCAACTGACCACATTTGGGAGCACAATAGCCCAAATGTCTGCATAAGTACCTTAAAAGGTTTAAGGCACTCGTCACAATTTCCCACTTTCTTATCATTACACTCGATTAACATCTTAGTATGGCCATGAACTCAAAGCATAAGAGGGACATGGTACAATACAACTCAAATTCCAACCTCATACTTTATCTAAAAACCTCTCAAAGCCTCATCACTTGAAAATCTGTCCCAATATGCATGGAGTCCTGACTGCAATTCAATCATATTAAAGAATGATAGCTAAGAGCTTGGAGTCCTTTTGAATGGCATGTTCCCAAACATACCTTCTAGTTTCCCATCATTTCTCAAAACAACATCAATATGTTCCAGCCCAATTCAAATCACGCAACAATGAATTCCCTTACCCTTTCTTCATCCATGCAACTATCGTATTGTTGCATCATGCCTTGAGTACATTAACTAAGAAAATACGTCAGGCTCATAATTCACCCTCAACATATGTTTCATTATGTTAGAGAGAAGTACAAGTACACTATGGTTTTGGTGCTACTACTTGATTAAAAACCCCAAAGTGAGTATCACTCTCTTATCATTGTACTCCATGTCAACATATTATGTTTCTGGCATAAAATCAAACATTAAAGTGACGAACTTCCTTCCTTCTTGGTTTTCCTTTAACAGTTTTTCTACATTGCTAGATAGCTTACATAAAGAATATTTTGAAACATAGATATTTCTAAGAATGTTCAAATTTTTACTACAGATTAGATTGATAAGTCATTTGCTACTGTCCACTAACAAAATTCCCCGTATTAGAATATGCCTCAATCAAAGTATTTCATGACCTCAAATTCGGCTTCATTCTTTCCAACCAAATTTTACTAAAAACCTTCAAAGCCTCATGACTAAGCCCGTTATACGCATATCATGTAATCATCACATTATAGGATACCACATCTTTTTGCGGCATTTTGTCATACATATTTACAAGCGCATCCCCAAAAACAACATCATGTTTCAGCCCAAATCAAATCACACAATAATGAATTCCCTTACCCTTCTGCAGCTCTTGTATTGTTGCACATGCCTTGAGAACATTAACTAAAAAAATACATCAGGCTAAAAACCTACATATCTCATTCTGTTATAAAAATCAATGGATTCTTCAAAAAAACCCAAAGTGACTACACTCTCTTATCATTTTACTCCATGTGAACATATTGTGTTTTAGCATACCATCAAACACTAGACGAGCTTACTCCTTCTTGGCTTTATTGCGCTTCTACACTGCTAGATAGTTACCTAAAGAATATTTTGAAACATAGATATTTCTAAGAATGTTCAATTTTTTACTACAGATCAGATTGATAAGTCATTTTCTATTGTCCACTGACGCACTTTAACTACTATCCATTATCAAATATTGTAATGCCTACGTTTTTAAAAAAAATAAAAATAAATAAATAATAAACAATAAAATAAAAGGATTCAAATTTTAAAAGAAAATAAAAAAAACTTGTGACTTCTTGTGGGGGCGTTAGGGTTTATTCCTTTTGGCTTTTGGAAGGGGCGAGTTTGGGGAGGACAGCAGCATGGAGACTCCAACCTGGTTCAACATCCTTCCAGCCGCGCCATACTATTCAAACGTGGGCATTTTTCTTGTTGCAATGCGTGAGGGATAGGGAAATCTTCCCCAGATGTTGCTGTTACAAATTTGTTTGGAGGTGCTGCTTCTGTGTTTAACCAGATAAAAAATGAGACAGCGCTCATGGGCACGATTTTTGCAGTAGCCAGGTCACGTGGGGTTCCTCAAGGGACAGCCACACTGTTCCACCATGCAGCAAACAGATCTCCAACCTGTTCAGTTCTATTTTGCCAACAATTTCTCAGCCTGTGTCAAAAAAACCCGCACCCAGACTGGTGTGACTCCTTCCAGCGCATGGAAGGTAAAGTTTTTGTCAGATGTGTAGTTGCAAGCACCTTGGCAGATACATATGCCAAAATGTGGAAGCTTGTGAACTGTTTGACTAAATGCAGGGAAGAAATGCGGTCCTGGGACTGCAATGACAGCGGGATATGTAAAAAAACGGGTCTGTTAAAAACAGAAAAAAGGGAGGGCGCTGAACTGTTTATTAGAATGCCTCAAAGAAATGCAGTCTCGTAGAATGCTATGATTTGTAGGATGTGCAAAAATTGAGTTTGTTGAAAAGGCCTTAGAAACTTTCAAGCAGATGCAAAACCATATTCCGCAACCTTAGTTGTATTCTCCCTGTGTGTGTGCCTAAATGGGAGCTTTAAATCAGTATATGGACTGGTAGAAGTGCATACAAAAATGTGGAAATAAACATAAGGCATGAGAGATGTTTACCTAAAACGCCTGATAAAAATATGGCCTGCTAGAAACGAACGTGGTATTATAGACTGAATGCATGCAGTTCTGCTCAGAATGGTTTGTTAGTTCTGTATGTAAGCTATGGATGTACAAACAAGTTGGTGCTCATAAGGATTGATTGAGCTTGGATTCATTCATGGAGATATGCATGCTCATAACCTACTATGGTGGGTGGAAGCCAAATTTCATAACCTTTGCAAGCATCCTAACTCCTTGTGCCGAGATGCGAATTTTGGAGCAAGATTGTCGTGTGGTGGACTTGTTGTTTATATGCGTTCTAATGTGTCCCCTGGAATGCTATGATGGTGTGATATGCACAAATGGGTTGTTGAATAGGGCTTAGAAATTTATGAGAAAACCGTGACTAGAAGATCTAAAGCCGCTACCATAACCTTGCTAGCATCTCTTGTCCTATGTCAGATGTGAGTTGTGGAACACATTTTAGATATCATTGAAGTATAAAGAGTAGAGAAATGGTTTCAAATATGTAGTTACAAATTCCTTGATAGGCGTGTATGTAAAATGGTGGAGTTGTGGATGCTCGTTAACAGGTTGGTGAAGTGCCCAAGCGATATGTTGAATCGAATCCCAAAATTTTGATCGACTTCATTCCAAGGCATGGTTCACCTTCCCTCATCTTTCATAACTCTCGTATTTTAGTTTTCGTTTACAACTTAAAATAATTTTAAAATATCAAGATCTTAATATAGTTAATTGTTTATTTCAACTCGTGTAAAAAAATGAAATGTCTTTTCGTAACTCACGATGTCAAAATAACTCGATACATTAAAACATGAACTTCCGCTCTCATTCTGAGGTGATTTAGAAATCTTCCTACCTAGTTAGATCGCTACACTATTGGTATATCAAAAAGATGAGTTTGACTTCCCAATAATATTGTTGACCTTTTTCCTGTTAAATAGTTAATTATTGCATTTTTTGGAGACTCATTAAGTATCCTTCGTAACTCTTATAGGAGCCTTGTTACACTGCTTTATAGTAGTAAAAGGTTGTTAAATCTAGAAAGTTGGCTTTCATTTTGAACCGCCATTTGAAACCTGGATAGATAAATTATTTGCCGTCTTTGCAAACCTCTAGTGTTTATACTAGACAATGGCATGGAACATTCATTTTAGGGAAAAGTGATTTTCTGGACGGTTTGGAAAAGCCATTTTTTAGGCCTCCGGTTGCAGTTTGATGAGGTCAAACTGGACCAATTTCGACTTGTCACTCCAGAAACCTTGTCGCCGTTTGAAAAATGGTTTTCTAGCTCTTAGTCCCGTTGACTCTGATGAATTTTCCTTATATAGGGGAACTAGTAGGAGGTGTCTCGTTGTGTGCTCATCCATCGAACATCAATTATGGATGCAGTTTTCTGGGCCCTTGAACTAATTCTTGTTCTTTTTGCATTGGGTCAACTACAACCACTGACCTTGGAAAACTATCTGCCAAACGTAAACCATCCACTTTTTTCCAATTCCATCAATTGATATGAACTCTTGGTATATCTGGGGACACGTAGAAATTTAATCGTGGTGCATGTTCTAATCAAAAGATAAATTTTAGAA
>JAHRHJ020000213.1:0-93568 GCA_019776745.2 Taxus chinensis | reverse complement strand
CCAACTTAGCTACTATCTTTCTACAAAAAAAGATTCGAACAAAGTAGACCAATTGCCCATAATAAATCACCATCTTGAAAGAGAATCGAGTGCAGAGAATTTCAAACAATGAGCTTATCTGAAAGACAGAGAAAAGGAAACTCTATAAGGAAATGACCAATAATAAATCATTTCATTCAACTGAACAAAAGAAGTTCCAGTTCCAAATCAAATCAGGATAAAAGCATATTGTAGATCCAAAACAGCATATTGATCTGAAGAGAATACTTATATAATTTCTTTCTCAAAAATAAGCCCAAGGACTCATTCACTGAATCAGACAAGAATAAAATCCTGAAATAACAACTATTAAGTTCAGAAATAACCATGAACCTAAGACTAAAGACTTACAAATGCTTCTCCACTTAATACGAAAGGTAAGTAGGTCACGATTTAAAAGAACTAAACACAAAAAAAATGGATGGAGAAAGTATCCTTCCAGAATAATTTCAGTGTCCAAGGTTAATAACCCAATCATTTCCAATGCAACAGAAACAGAATTTGAAAACTTCACAACCATAAAATTGCGATAAAGGTGACTTGGTTCAAAACAATACAGTCTACCTAGAATGTGGGTTCCCTCAAAATAGAGGGGAAATAACACTCCCTTATATTCCCACGCCAATACCATCTCAAAGAATTTGATACAATCATAAAATAGAAGTTCTACATTCCTTAAAGTAAGACGTTTCCAATTCCAAATCTCGAGGCGATTCAAATGACTCAAACAAGCTTTCACCCAGTTTCCTTGTGAGTAAGTTCCTCAAATAAAGAGTTATAATCCTAATCTTTAATAAAGGAATAATCCAATACAAAAATACCAGAATAGAATTGAATACATTGACTAAAATAAAAACTCATAACACTCAAGTGTTAAATAAGAGTACAGTGTCGAACCCGAGCTTTACGCCAAAGTTCAGAACATCAAAATTAAAATATTGTGAGTACATTGCCAAATATGAACTCCAAGCAACATTTTAGTGATGAATAATTTTTCAAAACACTGGTTCAGAAAAACACGAAACCCCAACAAAATTTACATCCAAAAACACAACCCAAAAGTAACATCAAATGGAACTCAAGGTTACCCTAATCTCAGCTCCCTATACTTCCACGAAGGTCTGTTTAAAGAACAAATTCAAAAATAATTTCCAAAGTGTAAAAAAAAAGCTACAGAAACAAGTTTCGCATACAAATTCACATGCATTCTATCATAAAACTTGCACAGAGAGAAATTTTCCAACATAAAATTATTTTGGCCATGGGTTCATATCCAAACAACACAATGATTCACTAAACCCAGCAAGAAAATAACTAGTCAAACATGAAAACATGAATCTCATGAGAGTGGATTTGTTCTAATGAATCATTTAGAAGAAATCAAAGAATCTTAATAGTTAGAGTCTATCATGCCTAATAGTGCTTCCAACTCTTTTTCTCCTCCACGAAATTTCAACAATCAAAAATCTTTTCATCCTATGCCTCATATACTTTCCTTTGATAAAACATAGATTGAAGAAACCAAAAATAACTTTAAAGTGAAGGTTAAACTACTAGTTCGAAGAACCAGTTAGCTTCATGTAAAGAAAAATCCGCCAGGCATGCAAAACCAAATAACCTCCTACAAACCCACCTTCTAAGTTTCAAAGATGGTTTTCCCACAAATACCAAGGCCCATTAATGCCATAAATGCCATTAATTCTAAAATTCCCACATATATTTCCTTGCCACTGCCTCCTAAATCTAGGGAATGCCAATTCCATACAAAAATACAATTCCATATTTTAGTGGATTCCACGTATGCCTCCACCAATTCAACTAGCCCCTACCAAATCTGGTAGTAATTCCATCCATAAAACCCTATCAACTCATTTAAATTCCATTGGAACCATCGCCTTAGAGACATGTGACCCCTTAGGTTGCCTTTTTTAATAGTTTAGGATGAATCCAAATAGAACTTAGGTTAGTTTAGCAATTAATAACATAGGTCTTACAACATTTTCCAATAGAATTCCCACCTTAGGTTAGATTCAATTCATAACCCTTTAGTATTAGGTATTAGTTAAAATAGCCTAGTATTACTTTAGTAATCCTTAACTTATCCATTTATCACAATTCTTAGGTTATGACGTGAACCCAAAAAATTAGAATTAGAGGCTTAGGTTAGAGTAAATTCTAAATAGATAAACGTAGCTAGAACATAGGTGTTATTACCTAGCTTAGGATACTATTGGGATATCCCTTAGCTTTTAAGAATTCAAACTCCTCTTTTTTGAATTGAATTTTTTTCTTACGTCCTTTATGTCCTGTCAAGATAAATGACCAAAGACCCAAGCACAACATACAGCTGAATGAAAACATGTTCACATAAGACCACATAATTTATAACAAAAAAAGTTCAGTCTTCTACATCCCTCAAAATACTGAATGTCAATTTACCATTCAGTCTATGAAGAGAATTTGATACATTCCTTGGATGACTGAAATTGATCCAACAATGATTCAGAAGAAGAAATAAGTTTGCAACTCTTAAAGCCAGATTGCAACTCATCTTTCCAAAGTGAAAATGAATTCTTGTTAACGATACTATTTTAGTCTAATGATTTTAAGAACAGAAAAAAATTATCCTTATCAAGCATGATCTTTAACAATCAAAAGAACACATCTTTATTCAAAAAATCACATGTCAACACTTGAAATGTGAAAGAGGAATATATCAATTATTAAGGGTGTTGCATGCTTCCCTCCTAAAAAGAATCATTGTCTCGATGATTATATCATTTTTAGCAGTTTACATCAAGGAAAATCAACTTATTAAATTTTCTTACCATATGTCAAAAACATATAAGAATTTTTAAGTTCCAAAAATCAGCATTACACAGTTGTTTGTTCAAAACAAATAAATATCTTCCCAAAACTTGCATACTTATTGTATTATAAGGATAAAATCACATTTTTTTATCAGTCAACAATATCAATTATATTTAAATAAATATGGAAAGGTAGCTTTCATATCGTCTATGTTTTCCCAAGTTGCACTTTCTTCATTAAACTAGTCCCATTAGAACTTGCATTGAATTATCTCATGATTTCTCAAATGTAATTGGTGAGTTTCAAGCACTCATATGGGTTTAACCATGATTATACCTGGGTCTTGGAACTACAAGGAATTCTAATTTAAAACATGTGATACATCTGAAATGTATTTCTTAAGCAAAGAAATATGGAAAACATCATGCATTTGTGACAAAGTAGGAGGTAATGTTGAACGATAAGCTACAGGGTTGATTACTTCAACTATCTCAAAAGGTCCCACATAACAAGGTGATAACTTGGAAGGCTTGCTAAAATTTATAGAAATCTTTTTCAGTTTAACCCAAAGAAATAATTTCTCACCAAGTTCAAATTTCCTATCAAACCTCTTTAAGTCAACATAAATATTTTACCTATCTGTTGCTTCTTTCAAGCATTCACGAATCAATTTAACTTATTGTTCCATTTTAGTAAGAATTTCAGGTCCAATTACCTCTCTACCCTCCATGTTGTCCCAACTAATAGGGTTTCTATAGTTTTTTCCATATAATGCCTCGAAAGGTGCCATTTTAAGAGAAGCATGATATGTATTATTGTATGCAAATTCAACTAATGGAAGATACACTTCCCACTTATATTGTTGATCCGTGTAATACATTTGTAACATATCTTCTAAAATTTGATTTACTCTTTTTCTTTCCATCCATTTCCAAATGATACGCAAAACTAAAATTCATCTTAATTCTTAGAGATGCATTAAGCATTTTCCAAAACCTTAACGTCATTCTAGGATCTCTATCAGATATGATTAGTTCAGGTACTCCATGTAATCTAAAAATCTCATGTACAAATATTTTAGCCAAAATAGGAGAATCATCCTTCAGATTCCCAGCAATAAAATGTTCTACCTTTGTAATTTTATCCACAACTAATAAAATAAAATCATGTTTATTTCTTGACATAGGTAACCCTTGTACAAAATCTATGCTTATTACTTTCCACTTGTATTGTGGTATGCTATGAGGATACAACAAACCAGTTGGGTTTATATGTTCTACTTTAACACCTTGACATTCAAGGTAATGTGTCCCAAAGTCTATAACATCCTTTTTCATTCCTTTCTAGAAATATTGTTGTTTTATATCAACAAGCATTTTTGTAATGCCAGGGTGTCCAAAAAAAGGCGAATTGTGAAATTTTGTTAACAATTTCTTTCTCAAATCATTTAGCAAAGGTACATATAGTTTTTTTTCAAATCACAAAATTCCTTTGTTATCAAAGCAAAAACCTTTATACCTCAAATCATTCAAATTTGCAGCAAGTACTGGTTTTACTTGCTGAAAGTAACAGTCAGATTCCATAACAATTTTTACTTCTTCCTTAAACTGAGTTCTTAATGTTATAAGAGTAGAAATTTGCTTCCTATGACTTAGAGCATTAGCCACTCTTTTTTCTTTACCCTTTATATAACTGATGTCAAAATCATATTGAGACAAAAACTATAACCACCTTCATTGGCTTGCATTAAGATTTAGCTGAGTGAAGATATACTTCAGTCCAAGGTGATCATTTTTCAATTCAAAAGGTTTACCAAGCAGGTAATGTCTCTAAACTTGTAGTACATGAACAATGACATCAATCTCTAAATAATGTGGAGCATAATTCAACTCATGTAACTTTATTTTTCTACTTTTGTAAGCTATGACATGACCATTTTATAACAAAATACCTCCTAGAACTTCACCAGATGCATCAGTTACCACCATAAAATCTCCATTAGGATCTCGTACTTCAAGAATAGGTGCTGAAGTTAACTGTTACTTCAAGGTTTTGAATTTAATTTCACATTTATCACTCCAATTTTTTTTTATCTTTCTTCTGTAAGGAGGTTATTGGTGCAACTACCTTAGAAAAATATTTTACAAATTTCCTATAGTAGCCAGCAAGTCCTATGAGGCTTCTAACTTCATGTACATTCTTGGGTGCAGGCCACTCTATTATAGCTATAATTTTTAAAGGATCTAAAACAATTCCATTCTTACTTATTACATGTCTCGAATAGTGTACTTCTATGTCATAGAAAGAACATTTAGACAACTTACCAAATAATTGTCTCTTTCTTAATACTTCCAAAATT
Source organism: Taxus chinensis (assembly GCA_019776745.2). Taxonomy (NCBI): domain Eukaryota; kingdom Viridiplantae; phylum Streptophyta; class Pinopsida; order Cupressales; family Taxaceae; genus Taxus; species Taxus chinensis. The sequence continues at coordinate 88,359 of JAHRHJ020000213.1, read as the reverse complement.
ATCTTCAAGTGCTCATGGTGTTGCTCAATAATTTTTGAATATATGAGAATGTCGTCCAAGAATACGAGCACAAATTTTTCCAATTATTCTTGAAAGATATTATTCATCAAATTCATAAATGTTGCAGGTGCATTAGTTAATCCAAAAGGTGAAACCGTGAACTCATAATGTCCATACCTTGTTTTGAAATCTATTTTATGAATATCCTCATCCTTAATTCACAATTGATGATATCCAGATTGAAGATATATCTTATAATATACTGATGCTCCATGAATCAAATCAAATAAATCATCAATCCTAGGGAGTGGGTATCTATTCTTGATTGTTTCTTTGTTTAACATTCTATAATCAATGCAAAATCTAAGGGTTCCATCCTTCTTTTTCACAAAAATTATAGGTTCTCCCCAAGGTGAAACACTGTCTAATCAAGCCTTTAGACAAAATTTCATGCAACTGAGCCTTAAGATCTACTAATTCTATAATAGTCATTCGATACAGTGATTTAGAAATAGGTTCAATTCCAAGCTTTATCTCAATTGTGAAATCAAACTCCCTTTTGGGTGGAAGATGTTGCAATTCTTCTTGAAATACGTCACTGAAGTCTCATAATAGTGGATATAATTCCATAACATCATTGTTCTCTTGTGTTGATTCAGTAATTTTTACTGTATATAAGGTATAACCTTTATTTTTGGCCTTTTTAAGTTACATAACTGACAGTTTTCTAACAGAAATCTCACATTTCACACCCTGAATCTCTGATGTTTTCTACAGGTCATCTAAAAAACTAATGTGTTTCTCAATACAGTCCACTTTAGCCGTATGTTTAGCTAACCAATTAACACCTATGATTACATCATAAGACCCAAAAGGTGTAACATAAAGATTAAATTCAGTGGAAAAGTTAGGTAAATCAAGGACTACTCCAAAAAGACACATACTAACCGTATGAACAACATTGTTCGCATACTATACAGTCCATGTTTTATCCATGTTTCTATCTTTTCTTTTTATTTTTTATAATAATTTACTAGAAATAAAATATTCAGTAGCTCTGGTATCAAAAAGAATAGTTATAGGTAAGTTAAATAACTTACCCGGAACTTCTATGGGCGTGGCCTATTTCTCAGCTTGCTTGTCAGCTACTGTAGTGTGTATCTTGTGCTACTGATTGTGATCATCCTTATTCAAAGGACATTAATTCACGTAATTATCTTTTCCACAGTTATAACAGCCTCCTACAGGTCCCTTCCTAGGCTCGGGTTTATTTCCAACCTTAGAGTTATCATTCTGACCCCCATAGGACTTCTGTCTGTTATTATTGTTCTTAGCAAATTTATTCCGTGCATTACCAACAAACTTGTTTGTTTCTATTTTATTATTAGTATTAGATGAAAAATTACTTTTCATTCTAAATTTCTTCCATGTTTCTTTCTTAGGTGCAAGATATGATGAAGAGGAGTTGAGATTTTTCTTCCTTACTTCCTCCTTGTGAGCAGAAATTACCTTTAATTTATGTTCCTGCCTTATGGATTTTTCAACAACCCCTTCAATCGTGGTTGGGATGTGAACATCCACCTATCCCCTTATAATGGGATTCAATCCCATGATTAATTTCCATATCATGAACTTCTTATCAATTTGGTACTGAGGTACATACTTAAGGAGTTTTGTAAATTACTCCTAGTACTCAGTTACAGTTAGCTTCCCCTGAGCTAAGTTCTGAAATTAAGTCATTTTCTAATCATAGTAAAGTTGTGGTAGCCATCGTTTCCTAAATTAACCTTTAAATTTATCCCATGTGATATTAGCTTCATCAATATTCAATTCAGCCTTACGGTTGTCCCACCATGAAGATGCTTCATGAGAAAGTTGATATGCTCCCCATATCACCTTTGTTTCTTCTAAGAAATTCCTTATTGCAAAGTATTTTTCCATTTCACTGAGCTAGTTCTCAGCTCCATATCCTAATTTGGTGCCATTAAACTTAGGTGGACTTATCCTTTTTATATCATTAGTGAGTTCAGCTACAAGCCTAACCTTTTTGTTCTCAGGATGAATAGGTATGTTAACAATGTTATTATCAACACCCACATTGGTGTTGTCCCCTAGAGGTGGCTGATTGTTTTTATTCTTCTGCTTTCTTTCATATATAGCAATTTTTCTAGGGTTTTGCATTTAGGATCCATTTTTATTTTCTCCTCTTGCTGACCTGAAGAGGCTCTTCTAATTTTCCAAATTTGAATCCTGTGTAGTCAACTAAATAAGGAACTTACAAAAACCAATGGAAATTACAATAAAAGAGGAAATCAATACATAACAAATGTAAAAATTCTATTGTAAATCCCAAAGCCATGGTGTCTCCTTGATATATCATTTGAATTGAAATCAGTAGGGTTTAGTTATGCCGTCCTTTATTGGACTGAATTTGGACGACTGTAAGATTTCCATGTGGATTGCAAATTGGCGGACCTCTAGAAAATCTGAATAGAAGAATAGAATGCTATAAGAATGAATAGGATGACTTTTGGATATATGATGAAGTATGAGGGCAAAAAGTCGGTTATGGATGATTGATTTGATTCACCTAAATTATTCACAAAATATCAATTAGAACCTCTAGCTTTTTGATGACTATTTGCAAAGGGGGACCATGATTTATAGATGAAAAAGGTGATCTTCAAGCTTATGTCAGGTTTTAGATCTTTGAGTTGATTTCCAAGATCACTAAACAATTGATGGGTTGTTTAGTTGAATTTCTAGGATTGATTGAAACTATCCTAGTTCTACAGATTTAACATGAGGAGCATTGTGTAAGAAAGGTTAGGCTTTTCTTAATTTCATCCCACATGGTTTTTGGTTGTTAATCTATCAATTATGGATTTTATGCCTCCCAAAGGAGTGACTTCCATTAATATGCCTTTTTGGTACATCAATTTTGGATTGTCACTGTAGAAAACTCAGGGAGATGTCATTATGGTCTTTAGAAGTTCTCGATGACATTGTTTAGAGTTAATATTAACACTCATCTGGTGTAAATAATGCACTTTTTGAATCTGCTAGTCCATGCACATTTAGTCCTTGATATGAGGAAAGTGATTGCCCTAATGTGGATTGTTTTCACAAAAAATGAAATCATGGCCGAAGGTAGTATTCTTATTTAAGAATGAACTTGATATTAACCCCCCTTAGCCTAATATGAATTTTCCTTATCTTACTTGAGCCCAATCCAGGGTCAAGATAAAATCCTAACAGTTATATTGTGCATGTTTCACCTTAGTTTAGAATGCAAGTGGTTACTTTTTGGTTATTTTGTCTTTTAGATTTTGTTTTCCTCTTTAAAGTGTTTAATAGATAGAAAGTTGCTTCTTAAGATCAATCGATCAAGGAAGTGTTTGAAATATGTATTGGATGGAACAATCAAAAGGGCTACCTTTCAAAAGTACTACCTATTTCCAATTTGAACTCCAAGAATTTTCCTTTGAAATAGCTCCTATGTTGTGATTAGGGTATAAAGGAAAGTTGTTGCCCCACTCAATTGGGTAAAAGTTGTTGTGATTTAAAGCGGTTAATGATTCGCTTGATTAGGAAAACTAAGAAGATGAAGAAATCATTTTGCAATTTGAAAAATTTTGTTATAAATTTTTTTCAAGTTGGTGAGATTTGGCATAAAAAATTGTAGAAATAAGGGGTTTTAATCTCAAGTATTATTAGTGCAGCAACAATAAAGGGGTCAAACTCCATGGTTGCATGTTAGGATGATAGATCTTCCATGGGTCATTTTTCTAATTTGAGCCTTTGATTTGCCCCTTGGAGTGAGATTTTTGATTTTGTGTTTATTGAAAATCATTCATCAATTCAACCCCACTCTAAACAATCCTACCGGATCAAGAAATTTTAGGTTTCCAGTTGACAGCCCCTGGCAAATAGGTTGAATATGATATGTAGATCCAAATGTTTCATTTTCTTTTTTGAGTGTATTTAGGGTGATTGCATTTTAGAGGCTCTAATAGACCCCTCCAGTTCGATATGGAAAATTTTTCTCCAAAATGCTTCCATTGCTTTGATCAGTTGCTTCAAATTTTAACATGAAATACAAGCCCATCCCACAACTTAGGGTGTAACTTCAAATACCTATAGATTTGCGCCAGTTCTTTCACCTTAAAGCATTTACAATATGTACGATCCAACATACTTGGCAACTCTTTTGGGGTGATACTTTTTGCACAGGATGGATTAGACGCAACCAATGAGTATTAAAGGATTTACAATTCCAAATAAAGGTTTAATGATTCTATAGGTAATATTTTTAGCGCTACTAATCTCCCAGGGATTGGAAGTTTATCTTCACCATAATGATTCAAACCCATGACACATGGATTTGATACTCAGGTTTTCAACACCTTGAATCAAATAGTGTTTAGACCCCATTAAATTCTACCATCAAATTGCATGATAAGACTTCTTCATACTCAGTAGGAGATATATACTTTATCTAAAACAGACTCAAATCAATTCAGTGCATACCAGAGCAGTTATTTCAGGAGATATGGCCAAATCATTCTAGTGCATTATAGACCTATCCTTAGTTGCAACTCTATAACGGGTATGTCACAAATTGCTAGGAAAGCCTACCTAATCATATAGTCAAATGATTAGACCAAAAGCGTTTCAAACTAAAAGGAGGTCAGGAGTCTATGACCTGATTCACCTATTAAAATGGGATCAAATCTGCGCAATACCTCTCAACCCTCAATGGAGAACGAGGATTGCTAAGTTGGTCTTATTAGCACTACACTTGTTAAAAGGATTTAGAGACTCCAAGCATTCAGATGTTTTAGGATGCCGTTTAATGCATGACATTCTCTCAAAGGCAAGGTTCTTCTGTAAGAAAATAAGAATAATACCAATTAATCTCCTTGTATAAACTATTTGTAAAGACTTGACAGCCTAGGAATTTCAGTAAAAATCCCAGGCATGCTGGCACATATCAGCCTAGAATTTGCTCACTTGAGAACATGTGGTAGGGCCCTCTTTAGGGTTGTTTTGTTGCAGGATGTTAGCAATGATGAAGATTTTTATGCACCCCCCCCCTTTCCACCTTAACAATAGCTATACCCATTTCATACTGCAATGTTCAGATTTGACCTAAATAACTAGGCAAAATAAATGTACCCTAAACCATATGAAATCAAGTATCAAGAACATGTTTTAATACTAGAGTTTTATAAATACTTCTGTTTGTTTCAGCGTTTGGAACCTCTTACATTAATTAACATGATAAATACACAGATCTATTACATATGCTTAATACCGTCGCGTAATGTGCATAATATATGGTAATTTGGCATAATCACAAACTTACAGTAGTTTGCACATGTATTCTCATACACGTCTCCTCTACTATTGTTAATTCACTACATATTTACAAGGGTGGGGACTTTCCCTTTACCTGCTCAATCCCAAAAATAGGTCACATGCTATTATTAGCCATGTTGTTACAAAAATTTTGGTTTACATGTAAGTGACGTAATTAATTCTCTCTTTGTTACACACGTGTCTAATTCTTATCCCACCCATTGAGCCCAGTTTTTAGCCACTCCTCCAAAAATAGCCAATGTGTGTCACGCAAGTCTTTACCCAGTTTGTGTGCTCGACATACTATCTCCAAAAATATCCCATACACATGAAAATGGCTAAGTCCCAAATCCACCCTTATATTTCACGCGTGTGTTCTCCCCTATCCTTCTACACCTTTGATTGTGCCATGTTCTCTCATGTGAATCTTCTATATGACTTCTTATAAGTATTCCACTTTTTCTGCTCAACATTACCCCACACTAAACTGCATTGCCACCCTGATAATGGCTACTCTTCAAACAATAAATAATAATATAATGGAAATAATGTGAAAGAATTTATATACAAAGAATAAGGATTTACTCTACATCACCCTCTTCTTCAACTAGAAGAATGAGCTCTGGATATTCTTCTTTTATTTCGGCCTCTAATGTCTACCACTCACTTAGTACGGCCTCTAAATTTTCTGGGATGTTCACTACAATGGACTCTAATTCATCCTATGTAATTTCTCCCTTCTCATTTTATAATACTAACATAATGTTAGCCATTGCAGAAATTCTCCCTTTCAGCAAATCCATCTTTTGCACTATGAGTTTTCCCAATTTGTCTAACTTGTTCTTATGGGGATCCTAAGCCATTGCAAGGGCCTCACGCTTTTGCTTCACCACTTCCAGTCTCTCTACGTTCCCTAAAGTTCCATCCTTCATTTCTTTTAGGATTCATAGTCCTCTACCATAGTCCTTATTTTGATGACTGCCTTCAGAGCTGTACAGATATTCAATGCTTGATTCACTTTCTTCATCTCCGGAGTTGTACAGATATTCAATGCTTGATCCACTTTCTTCAGCTCCTATCAAAGGGTTTAAATTAGTGCCTCATATGATGAAAGTTTTCTCATCACCAAATATTTTTCTCACTCTGCTTCCTACTCAGGGTATTTTTGCGTTGGCATGCTACATTGGTCCCTCTTTAAGCACCATATAAACCAAAGTTCGCACATAGTACATAGCCGAAGGGAAATTTTTAGGTAACTTCGACTCTAAATGTGGTCTTTCTCTGGAGGACATAGATCCCTGAGATCTCCTATACCATGCCAATAAGACACCTCATTCTTCTTTATACTCCAAGTCCTTCTCCCCCTTTAGGCACAATATTTCATGCGATCTCAACATCCTTGGCCTTTATCTCTTCTCTCAATGCCCTTGATAGTGTTGCATAGCTTTATCTATGTTCCTCCATGCACCACCTTTGTAGATACCTTCACCAAGGAAATTTCTTACCTACTCATCAGACATAATAATGGGATTTCACGATTATATGTCTTATCCTTGAGGTGCCTATCTTCAAACTTCTTAACACATAAGATTCTTCACATACATCAAATTCTGGCTCATCCATGTGTGTGTGTGCATAGACCAAGATAAGTACTTCCTTATGCACGTGGTGGCCATGTATTCATCCATTGGCTCCCATCCATATAAATCCTTAGGACTCATAGTGCTTTGAAAATGGGCACATATAATTTTACTTGTGTCCTCAGCATAGCCTAAAGATAGAACAGTAAACTCTCCACTTGTCCTTTTACTTCTTGGCCCCTTAGGAACTGGCACACCAAGATTTGGAGCTGGATCTTCAGTTTCTTGAACAAAATATCTTGCTCTGTCCCTCCTTCCTTTACTCCTTCTTCTCCATTCTTCACCTCTTCATCTTTCATTTCTTCTTCTCATGGATCTTCCACATCCTCTGGTGGTGTAGGAGATCCCAGATGCACACTCTCTTCAGACTCTTCCACCTCCTCATCTAGCTTCAACTTTCTCCTTCTTTTCTCAGTTGTCTCCTTTTATGGGGAGAGTCACGGTGATCTCTGTACTGATTGTGGAGTAGCACCTTGGGTTCTTGTTCTCCTGAATACCATTTTGAAGTGGCACTCTCCTTGGATTACATCCAAGTCCTCATCACCTTCTTCTTGTACCTAGGGTGGAGTGGTCACGTGCTCAGTTCCTACCTTATCTATAGCCTGGCTTCATCCTCTATGTTCCAGACCACCACTATCTTCTCATTCGTCTTCCTCTTCCTCCTTCTCCACTATGGTTTTTACAGGTTTTGGATTTTAGAATGTTCTCCATTGTGTCCTTACCCTTTGGTGGCCTTGGGAGCGCTAATTCATTCTCTACATATTTATTACCTTCCAACTTAGGCTTAAGTTGAAGGTATACCAGCGTGGCTCCATTATCTCCAATTGCCAAACTTACAGGCTTCATGCTTATCATATCTGATATTAGCCTCTCAACATAGGCAGTCTGGCCTAGATAGACATAAGTTTTCCTCAAGGTGTGGTAGTCACAGTCTACCTTGTCTGTAATGAAGTTCAAATGGCATGCATTAGAAAAATGGTGGACTGATGCCTAGAAGTAGTGTGCTGTGAAGGCATATGGTAGCTTGCACTAAGGGCTCCAAGTTCCATCTTTCATTGTCAAAGCATGCTATGTTGAAGTGTTGGTATACTACGAACTGTACTACCTTTCCCACCACTAAGGGAAACTCCTTGGGAATGTTCCACTCTTCTTCGAATGCTCGTGCGGATCCTGTCATACCACATCTCCGCCCTTTTCTTGAATGGCCCACTCATTGACGTGTCACACAAGTATTGGCCAAATATTTCCACCAGAGACTTATTTTCCTTGGGTACTTCCAAACCTTTTCCTTTGGCCCATCAGGAACTTCTGATCTCCATAAATACCAAGGATAGTAGGATTGTGCACATTGAAACTAATCCTCTCATAGGTGTGTTCTTCCTCAACTATGGTCTTCACTATGTAGCCTGCAATATTGTAGACTACCCCCTAAGACATATTCTTTGTGACATGAAGCCACATTGTGTTCACCTATGACCACCTCTCTTGATCATTCAATTTTTTCACCAGGTGTGCAGCTGTTTGTACCACTAGGTACTTCTTCATCTTATCTATATCCATATCGCGTGGAACCTTGGTATATCCTATCTCCTTCCTTGTCTCCAGGATTGCTTGCTTTATCTGTCAAGACACTATCTATGATCTACTCCTGAGGCCTTTAATCATGTCAATGTCATAATTAGTGTTGGCTATAATCCTTACCCTTCATCCTGCGAAATAGAAGAAATCTTCATGTACCCTGCTCATCAACCACTGGTACAAAGGTTCATACTTTCCGAAGTATGGGAGCTCATACAACTGGTAAACTCCAATCTGCTTCAACAACTTCTCTCCAGTGTCATCATATACTGGCATGTCCTCTGTTGTGTGCTTGTTTGTCTTCATACAACAGTAGCGCATCTAACTCTTTTTTGTTATCCAATGTGAGGTGGTTGTAGTCACTTATTTTGCACTTCTCGGATGTGAGAATCCCATTCTTGTCCACTATTACCATTTTTATGGGTATTGCATCTCTAAGAAATTAGTCTCGGGAGTAATTTCAACCTCTACTTCCAATTTCTTCTTTCCCTTAGCTCCTGCGGCAGGTGCTTTCTTTAGTGCCATCTGTAACTCAGCTTTCTTTCTAACTTTGTAAATAATCACCTTTTATCCTCTGTAACGTGCAAACCCAAACCCTAGCTTGAATCCACATGCCCAAGTTGAAATCATGTGCCCTAGCTCTTTTAAAATGCTCTGCTTTGCTCAAACCCTTCGCCAATGGGGACGCAAGCTTCTCCTGCATGCAAAAATCTGCTCCTCCATGTCTCATTTCACACTCTTTGCACCTGAATACTCACTCGTAGCTTGGTTGCACTTAGCTCTTTCAAATTCTCGTGATCACAACAATAAGAATGAACTCGCATCCCTGTCCTTATATAGATTTTCAAAATTTTGGTGCATTTATTGCTCCTTCACCTACCAAAAATCCTCATTAATTGACCCTTTTCACATTTTTCCATGCAGTACATCTTCACACCTCAGTCATAACCTTTTAGCATGCCTTCCTACCTTCTAGCTATAAGCTTCTCTTCAGCATGCTTCCATGCACTTGAGTACCTCATCACTGCACCTTCTCCTGGTAGTCTCCATGGCCACCGCTTACCTCGTGTTATATTGTTCCTTCATTTATCTCCATCCATGGTCCTCATTTGGAAGCAATTTTCTTTTCACCAACTCTTCAAATTTTGAATAGCACCTGTAGCAGTTTGTTCCTTTATGTGTACCCATTTCTCAACAACCACCCCACACAAATGGTATGTGCAGTCCTCTGCACATAAAAATTCTACAAATGGTAATTAGCTTCTGGTGCGCAAACACGCTTATTTCACAAAACAACAACTAAATTGACAAAGCATAACGATGAAGAAGGAAATACATTAAGGGAATACATAATTGAAAACCTAATCTAAATGACAATACTACCTTATTACAAACACCAAGAAGACTTATTTATAGTAGGGCTTCAGCCTACTCCCATTGAAGTAACCGGGTAACCATATTCCATCAAGCGTTTCTAACTGAAAAGCTCTTATTTCAAGTATGTGAGTGATAACATATGGTCCTAACCAATGTACTTTGATTTTCCTAGATGGCACAAAAACTTAGAATCATAAAGGAGCACCATTTGTCCTATCTCAAGATTTTTGTCCTTAATGTGCCTATCATGCCATGCTTTCTGCCTGGCTTTTTCTTTATCTTGACTCTAGCGTGCTATTGCTCTTTGCTCATCCAACTTAAATCAACTTGTTGATCCATTCTTCTAAGGCTTGCTCATCAGCTGAGACCTCCAGCGTGCACACAATACACAAACAAGGTAACATGAATTCCATAGGAAGAACTGCTTCTGCGCCAAACACCAATTGAAAAGGTGTCACCTTGTTTAGCCGCTTGTATGTTGTTCTATATGCCCAAAGTACTACAGAAAATTTATCATCCCAATCCTTTCTTCCAACATCACAATTTTTTGTCAATGTCTGGCTCAAAATCTTGTTAAAAGCCTCAGTAGTCCCATTTTCCTGAGGATGATATGGTGTAGTCTTATGGTGTGTAATCATGAATTCATCCAATAAAATTCTGATTGTCTCATTCAAAAAATGTGTGCCCCTATCACTGGTCAAACTCAAAGGACATCCATACCTTGTAATAATATTTTCCCATAGAAACTTGACTACTGTAGCCACTGTACAATCCTTTGTAGGCACTGCTTCTGCCCACCTTGTCAGATAGTTTATGCAAGTAATGATATAGCGCAATCCAGTCCTACGTGTAGCTGGTGAAATAGGACCCACAAAATCTATAGCCCATTTCTCAAACGGTTCTGCACTAGTAATAGGTCTTAGAGGCATTTCATCTCATTGACCTGGTTTCCCAAGGCACTGACATTGATCACAAGCCTTGCAATATGCCTTACAATATTTATATAGGGTCTCCCACCATAATCCAGTGAGTAAAATCTTGCACGTAGTGGTGTCACCTACATAGTGCCCACCTACAATACCACCATGAGCCTCCTCCATGATATATGTGTGCTCATGTTCCAGTACACAGTGGCACAATACTTCATCCTGACCTAACTTGTATAGGTCACCGCTAATCAACATAAATGGTTCCACGCGTATAGCAAGTTGTTTCTTCTCTAAGGATTTCATTCCTTCTTTTGTCATACCTATTCGTAGAAAGACAAAAATGTCCTCTAACTCTGATGGTGCATGTTATAACCTGTATAATTGTGCATCGGGCATGGTATCTTCAATTACCTATGCTTCTTCTCCTGACTGTATTCTAGATAGATGATCTGGTCCAGAATTACTTTTCCCTGGTTTTACCACAACTGTGAAATCAAATTCTTGGAATAAGAGTACCCATCTGCATATGCACCCCTATAAAATGGGCTTGTTTACCAAATACTTCAATGCCATGTGATTGGTATAAAATAAAAATGGTGTTGCTAGTAGGTACTGTCTGAATTTATGTAGCGCATAGATCATCGACAAAGCTTTGCATTCTGTAGTTGTATAATTCTACTTTGCAGGAGTCAAATTTCTACTATCAAAATAGATAGGATTATATATAATAAAGTTTCTAGGTTAATCGAAAACCACACCAATGGCTGTGCCTGAGGTGTCCACATGTACATGAAATGGTTGGTCCCACAAACGAAAGCACAGAATAGGCGCGGTAGCAAGTTTCTCCTTCAATGACTCGAATGCGCATTGTTGTGGTTCTCCCTAGTAGAATGTCCCTTTTACTTTTAGTAGCTCCTCCAAAGGCATGGCAACCTTAGAATACCCCTTTATGAATTTTCTGTAATACCCAGCGTGACCCAAGAATCTAATGACACACCTCACTTTGACTGGTGTAGTTTCTTGGTGTTCAAGGAGAGATACTTATCACAATGATCCTTAATAAGTCCCATACATCCATCCAATCATCTAAATAAACCTGCACGAAAATCCTTTTTCAGTAGATAGGAAAAGCTGCCCCACAGTAGTAAAAGTAGTCTTTCCTCCTGAGAAATCCTTCCCAGAGAATCCATTGGTAAATGAGTAGATTTTGCGCCCTGAGTACAAATGGCATAAGGAAAGGGATCAGTCACACATGCAACATTCAAATCCCTGTAGTCCAGATAGATCCTAACCTGACCATCCTTCTTGATACTTATCAACATTGGACTAACCCATTCTGATTCATCTAAGGGCTTGATGATTCCAGACTTCAACATTTTGTTAATCTCTTCTTTGACATTTTCGTGCAAGTTGGGGTTCATCATGTAGGGTCTCTTTCTGACCAGGCACACAAACTCCTTAAGCTTTATCTTCATCTCTCCTAATGATTCATGCATGCCTTTAAGTTCATGGTATCCCCCCAGGGAATAAGTCCTGATAATCCCGTAGTAACTCAATGATTTTTTCCACTTTAGAGTTAGACCAATAGTCTCTAATTATGGCCTCCTTAGGCTCAGCATCTGATCTAATATTCACTTTCTTTGTCTTCATAGGTTCATGATAGGCATGTGGTCTTATCTGCACTGTCCAAAACCTCACACCTACCTATTGAATGGTCTACATCCAGATTTTCTACTTCTTCATCATCCACTAAGTAGACCATATTTCCTTTTTCCTTCTCAAGGAAAGTGCGCTTAAGTAGTGTGATATTTAACTCTTTTTCTCCTGAAAAATGCACTCCTGAGTCTCCTTCATCAAATAACACCTGAATGAGTTCTTCCGCCTTGGCACTATCCCCATAGTTAAGTGCTTTATAACCTTTAATGCCTCTTCTACCAGAGGTTTAATAGAGAAAAATTCAAATTTCTAGGTCATTCCTACAATTAAATCCTGCCAATTTCTAGTCTCTCTATGGATTTCCAAGTATACATACCAAGCACGCGCAACCTTGTAAAGTGGAATAAAATTTGTGCTCCCAGAGAGAAGGTGGTAAAGCTTCTTGCCCTCCATCTAGAGTCTCTCACACTACTGAAACGTTGCTGAACAAGTTTATTACCATGATAGGTGCAGATATGAGTAGGTTCATTACTCATGTAGAATCTAGTAGTAAGAGAAATCCTAATTTCATTCCATCCTATAAGATTATCCTTGTGAACCACCCACCAGTGCATTGCTGTCCCGCATAGGGTATATGCTAGCATATTCCATCTCTCCAACTTGTCTATCCATTGTTCCTCCATGGCACGCAAAAATACCGTAGGATCTCCTTCTCCAATGTAACAAGGTACTGAGTTTTTATCTATTCTCTCGATACAAAGATGTCTATGTACCCTGCACAAATGTGCTTTTTACTTTGTGCCCTACCAACTCATAAGTACTATGAGCCCAATTATCACAAGCAACACTCGTAGTATCGCTAATAGACTATGTATCCTCCCACTGGATGATTCCTTCCTTAGATGGATCAAGTACCTCTGGGTCCCGGATGATGTGTACATAAATCATATTAAGGTATTCCTCACTCAAGGGCTCAACATAGGTTGCAGATTTTCCATTTGTTAAAGGGATAATAACTCTTTCCTCCTTGTTTTCAAAGCTGATATAACCCTTGTTGAACCAAAGATCAACATTATTTACATAGCACCAAGGATGCCCCAGTAGAGCTGGGAAGCTATCTGCCTTTTCTAGCATTAAAACCTCAAAATCTCTAGTGAACTTGGCTCTTTATATGGTAATGGATGCATCTTTTAACAATTTGATGGGAGTGGCCTTAGTCTAGTTATCTATGAACAATACATTCAAAGAGGCCTGCAATGGAGGTCTCCCCATTTGTACCCATGCATCTAAAGTAAGAACATTGACTTTCCGCACCTGTATCAATCAATATATTACTCAAAAGCCACCCATCCACAACAACATTCAGAGTGATTTCCTTGTCATAATCTAAGCTATGAGGGGGAAGATTTACATGCAGGATCTACCATCCAGTCTCAATACTTGCACACAAAGTGTTTCCCTTTAACCAATTCCCTAACAGTGGAATGATATTCTCCTGGCGTAACATCTTGCACACTTATTTCAAGTCATCCATATTAGATTGGACCATTTCTGTTGCTTTCTTTTACTCCATCTTCCGTGATTGATCCTGTAAATACTATATTTCACCTTGAATATTTCTGAGTACCTCCATGGTTTCTGATAAACCTCCTTCTGATGGACATGATCTAGGTACCATGCATGTAGAACCTCCTCCTTAGTGATGGTAGGATTCTGTTGCAATGTTTCTTTGGCACGCATGTTGCTTCAGCATGGGTAGTGATCTTTACCTGAGGTAATGCCTTAGATTCTGGTTCCAACTTAGGCATCCACTAGTTTTCCACAGTGTTGTATCCTAACCATCCCACACCTTTGTTTTCTTATTTATGCTGCTTGTTAAGATGCTCATACAAGTCCAAGAATTCCTCATAACTGTGATTCTTTCCATAGAAATAACATGTAATATTTTGAGGACATTCATGCCTATAGTGGTAAGGAGATTTGCATGTATAACATGTTCCATGAGGAACTCACCTCGTCCACCACCACGGCCTCATCCTCCAAATCCACCATGGTATCCTTGACCTCTGCCACAACCTCCTTCAAAATACCCTTCATTCTGATCATAGCGCGCTTGATTATGATCCCAATCCTGATGCTCATTCTTCCCTTTAGAGTTATCTGATACTCCTGTTTGTCGTACATCGATATCTATAGCATCATGGATCTGACCAATCAACCGATAATCTTCTGTGTCGTGAGTCTTGGACCTATAAATTTTACAGTAACAAGAAATGTTCTTCCTTATTTCATGTTGTAATAATGGGCAGTAGCTAACATCATGGTTTAAATGACATATCTCACATTCCAACAACAATGAGTGTACTGATCTATGGGGAAAACTATCCTTTTTGTGACCTTCCACTTCACAATCTATGCACCAAATCTACATGCTGCGTGTCTCATGTGTTGAATTTTCCGATAGCTTCTCCAACTGCTTCACCATAGCTGTGATCTGTGCTTCTAAAAATGGGCTCACCCCAGTGTCTATACTCCCAACTACCTCAGCATGTAAAGTTTCTTCAAGTGCTTCACGTGGGTTAGTGTATGTCTTATATGATAACACCCTTCTCAAAGGTGTAATCAGACCTCCAATGAACCATTGTGCATGCTAGATTGCATGAATATCATAAGAAAGTTTAGATAACAACATTTTGAAATGAGCATCATACTCGCTGACACTCTCAATAGCGCCTTTCTTAATATCCTTGAGCACACTTATACTCTTCTACTTGAACTCAGGGATGTGAAACTCTTTAAGGAAAGCATATTTTAAAGCTGCATAGTCTACACAAGTTTGATCAGGGTCAAACTTTCTGTACCAGCTATGTGCGCGCCCTTGTAACATAGTGGCGAATTGACTTGCCTTACACTTAGAAGCCATGATTCCTTTTGCACACCATAGTATTTCACACATGTGCACATGTTCAGCAACATCTTCTATGCCCCTATACTCTGGAAGATGAAGAGACATCTCCATGTAAATATTCTGGGGTTGGTGCAGACCTTGCCCACCTGATCTAGAACCTCCTATGTTTCCTCTGCCTCCAAGAACCACCATATCCACCAGAACTAAAACCACCTATACCTCCTGATCTTAAACCTGTAGCCAGAGTCAGGACTAGAAGATGTACTTCCCTATGTCCCAATAGTAGTACTGAACTACACCCCTATAGTTTGTGAAGTGTTACTAGTCCCAGAAGAGAGTCCAAAATTCTATGCGCCTAGAATTCTGCATGTGAAGATACACCTGAAAAAGTACCTCCAAACAACAATGAAGATGTTTGCGCTACCATCGATGTGCTTGTTATATGACTTACTCTTGCTCTCCTACTTCCTAAATTATCTTGATGGTTTTTTCCTACTAGATACTGGAAGACTAAGCACAAGGTCAAGGTTATCAGGTAGACTCAGATGCACACTCATGGCCCAGGTCATCTCTACTGGTGCACTTTGATGTGAGGCTGAGAAAGGTTCCCTATCATGATTTCCCAAATGGGGGAGTTCCTGATGCTTAAGTTCCACGTCTTCTGCTTGAACTTCAAATCATTCACAATCCATCTCTCTCCTCAATGCCATTTATCTCTGCAATGTCACGCTACTGCTTCTCTATCTCCCTCTCGCACACCTCATTGTACTTAAGCCACCTTTCTTCTCTCTGCCTCTTCTATCGCTAGGTCTGCCATCTTTCACCAAACCTACTCCTTCCCCCATGCACGTGGTGGGGTTTAGTTAGCCATCAGTTTTCTTTCCAAGTTCAGGGTCACCATCAAGATTTTGATCGCTAGTGGAATGCCTTACAGGTAGGTTCCCTTGGGATATTGCAAAAATTAGAATTCTAGTACCTCTGGGAAAGAATAAGTGGAAATTGAGTACTCCGGAATATAGCTGTTCGGAACACCATGAAACCAAGTATCCACAGAGTGCATGTCCAAATTAGATCAACATCATAGAGGGCCTGAAATTCTTCCTACATCCAAACAAGTGTGTGATACCTCCAATTCCTTTTAGACACATAAGCAATCAACCACTCATATAACTCTACTGGAAAAATGGCAAAGAAGCTCTCATACAAACTATCATAAAGATTTTGTTCCACCCATGCACGTGCATTAAAATCAGATCCGGTGCTAAACCTCCATGTGTATTCTTCTTCTAGATCATGAATCCACTCCTCAACACTTGCTAGGGTCAACCGGTATGTCTTCATCATGAACCATCCTGAAAAAACTGAAAAAGAGGTCCCTGGCAATGGAACCAATGATGCAACCTAGAATTTACCCTGTAAAAAATCCCAAGCGTGCGCTGACACATCACTCAGCCTAGACTGAGACGCTCACCCGAAGCACACAAAGGTACTAGGCCCCTCTTTAGGGTTTTTGTTGCAGGATGTTAGCATGATGAAGACTTAATGCATTTAGATCCATAACTAATATATCATTCTACATTGCATGTTTAGATCTAGATCTAAAGAATAACATGTTTAAATAATATCCATAATGAAACCAACCATGAAAGAATCAATTATACTCAAAATTAACACTCTGATTTAACCAATACACTCCATTATATTAAACATGATAAATACATAGAAGCTCAGTAAAATAGATAATACCATCACTTATGTGTGCATCATATTTAACAATATAACTTCATAATAACTCTATTTTCACACACTTTATACTACGCAGATCATTACATATTTATAAGGGTGGGGACTTTCCCTTCACCACTTGCATAATTCCAAAAATAGGTCACATGCTGAAAATAGCCATGCACCTTTACAATCACAACCACACATGCAAGTGCGCTAACAATAGACCTCTTCTAGTTAACTGGCAGTAGAAAATCTATTCTTAGCCTGCACCCATGCAAAGCACTTCATAGCCGCTCCTCCAAAAATAGTCCATTGTGTGTCGCACAAGTCTTTACCTGGTTTGTGTGCTCTACACACTATCTCCAAAAATAGCCCGTACACGCGAACATGGCTAAGTCCCAAATCTGCCCTTATATTTCATGCGCGATGTGTTCTCTGTATCCTTCTGCGTGCCTTTGACTATGCCCTATTCTCTCATGTGAACCTTTTTTGTGCCTTCTGCTAAG
Organism: Taxus chinensis; assembly: GCA_019776745.2. Taxonomy (NCBI): domain Eukaryota; kingdom Viridiplantae; phylum Streptophyta; class Pinopsida; order Cupressales; family Taxaceae; genus Taxus; species Taxus chinensis. Next base: position 70,676 of record JAHRHJ020000213.1, on the reverse strand, counting down.
TATTCCACTTTCTTCAACAATAAAATAATCTGTACTTTCCTCTTCACCGCTTACATAATTCATGAAGATAGAGCTGCATACTGCACATTAGCTGGAATGCGCCTTCTATCAATCATACCTCACTACACTGCAAGTGTGATAATAATGTAGCTCCATCTATTTAACTACAAATTAACAACATACCCACTACTAACTACAACTAATGACATATAGCACTTAGTACACTACTCTATCCAATAAATACTCACTATGTGTGTCTGCACTAGATGACTTTTCCGGTGTGAGTCCTCTGCATGCTATCTCCAAGATTATCAACTGTAATCATTAGGAACTAGAGTAAGTCCTGAATCTTCCTCATGTGGAAACCATGATGATGAAAATTATAATATGCATGAATGTCATTTAATGTATACTACATGAATGTTACCCTAATACAATCATGTGTGAACCTTCTATGAAAATTCTATTTAAGTAACACACTACCTATGCTCAGACAGTGCCCCACACAGTTATACTGCATAGCAACTCCAATATTTAATGATTTTCGATTCTCAACTAGAGAGTGTAATGACATACATCAACTAAAAAAAGGGAATGGAAGGAAATTAAAGGATCACTGTACAAGTAATGACATTACACCCTTCAACGTCCTATGTTTCAACTAGACGAATTAACTATATCTCATTCCTCCTTCATGTATCATGACGAATAAAGCAAAATAAAACTCACATTAGTAAAGCTTTTGACTTTTCATGAGAAAATCATACAAGCATTCACCTGTCTCAACACAAAATTTTAATTTGTAGGATAACATCCTTCCCATTCTGGAAAACAAATTAACATAATATATTTACTAAGTTATTACAGACATTATTCCTTCTAGAAGATCCATTTTCTATTCTATAATTTTCCCAATTTCATCTAGCCTATCCTTATGGGGGTCTTGGGCTACTGCAAGGGCCTCACGCTTATGCTTCACTAGCACCAATCTCTTTGTGCCCCCCAATGTCTCATATTTCATTTCCTTCAGGACTTCATTATCTTCTACTAAGGTCTTGATCCTTATTACTGCCTCTGGAGCTGCACATATATTCAATGCTTGGTCTACTTTCTTCAGACTTTTCCTATAAGGTTTGGAGTAATGCCTTTATAGATGAAATATTTCTTACCACTGAAGCCCTTGCTCTCTCTGCTTCCTTCTCAAGGTCCTTTGGCATATGACATTCGAATTGGTCCATCCTCAAACACCAAATCAACTAAGGTATGCACATAATGCATAGATGAAGGGAAATTTTTGGGTACCTTGGGCTCCAAGTGTGGTCTTGCTTGCAGGACATGATCACTGATCTCCTCTTCCATGCTGATGAGAACCCCATTCTTCTTTTTCTCTAGGTCCTTTTCTCCTTTTAGATGTGCTATTTCTATATCTTTGGCTTTAATATCTTCTCTTAGCGCTTTAATAGTGGTAGCTTTATCTACATTCCTGCATGCCACCTCTGTAGATACCTTCACCAAGACATTACTCACCTGTTCATCAGTCATAATAGTGGGCTTGATACAGTTATGTGCCTATTTTGTGGTGCCTTCCTCATTCTTCTTGATACACAAGATTCTTCACATACATCAAAATCAGGTTCGTCCATGTGAGTTTGTATGGACCATGAAAATTATTTCCTTAAGGGTGTATGGTTTCCATGTCAGGGTCCATCAACTCCCATCCATATAAGTCCTTAGGCCCACTATATTATGGAAAGAACGGGTGCATAAAAAATTTTACTTGTGTCCTCTTCATAGCCCATGATGGTGCAACATATTCTCCACTTTCCCTCCTTGATCTTGGCCCCTTAGGAACTTGAGCGCTAAGGTTTGGAGTTGGATCCTCTATGTCTTGAGTAGTAGCTTGGTCCATTTCTCCTAGCTTCTTTAATCCTTCTTCATCCTTCATTTCTTCATCCTTGGGATCTTCCACATCTTCTGGTTATATAGGAGATCCAGGCATGCTCTCTTCAGACTCCTCTGCCTCCTCATTTAGCTTCAATTTTCTCCTTCTCTTCTCATATGTCTCCTTCTATGGAGAGATTCATGGTGATCTTTGTACTGATTGTGGAGTAGCACCTTGAGTTCTTGTTCAGTCTAAAACCCTCTTGAAAGTGACATTCTTCAGGTTCTGCTCCTACTTCCAATTCTTCATCTCCTTTTTCTTGTGCCTGTGGTGGGGTGGAATACTTACATGTGCTCAGTTTCCATCTTGTTTGTGGGTTGCCTCAGCCTCTATGTACCAAGCCACCATTATCTTCATTCTCTTCCTCCTCCTCATCTACCTCTATGGTTTCTGTGGGTTTCAGAGCTAGCACATTATCCACTGTATGCTTTCCCTTAGGTGGCCCTGGGAGTCACGAACTCATTTTCTACATACTTGTTACCCTCCAACGTAGGCTTAAGTTGAAGATATATAATCATGGATCTAGTGTCTCCAATCACCAAAATCACAGGCTTCATGCTTATCATGTCTAAAATTAGCTTCTCGATATAGGCAGTCTAACTTGGATATACATATGCCTTCCTCAGCGTGTGGTAGTCACATTTTACCTTGTCTATAACAAAATTCAGGCGACACACATAAGTAAAATGGTAGAATGATTCCTATAAGTAGCACACTGTGAATGCATAAGATAGTTTTCACCATGGGCTCCAAATCCCATCCCTCATTACAAATCACGTGATGTAGAAGTTCTGGTACACTGCAAATTAGAACTTCCTTTCCCACCACCAAAGGTAACTCTTTAGGGATTAACCACTCCTCTTCAAATGTCACACGGAGCCTATCATACCACATATCCACCATTTTCTTGAATGGCCCACTCATTGACCCTTCACACAAGTACTTGTCAAATATTTCCGCAAGGGAATTTTTTTGCATGGGGTACTCCCAGATCTTGTTCTTTGGCCCATCATGCACTCCAATCTCCATAAACACAAGGGACAATAAGATAGTGCTAAAACTAATTTTATCACATGTGTGCACTTCCTTGATGATAAGTCTCTGTAATATAGCCTGATATGTTGTAAATTACTCCCTATGACATTCTCCTTGTGATGTGTAGCCACATTATATTCACCTGCGACCATCTCTCTTGATCATTCAATTTGGTCACTAGATGTGTAGCTGTATGTACCACTGGGTACTTCTTCAATTTGTTGATATCCATTCTATATGGACCCTTGGTATACCCTAACTCCTTCCGTGTCTCTAGGATTTTTGCTTTATCTATCAAGTCACTATCCAGATCCACTCATGTGCCCTTTAATCCTTGTTATTGTTGAAATCAATGCGGCTTTAATCCTTACCCTTCATTCTGGTAAAATAGAAAAAGTCTTCATGTACTCTAATCATCAACCTCTGGTATAAGGTTCATACTTTCTAAAATATGGGAGCTCATACAACTGGTAGACTCCTACTTGTTTTAACAATTTTCTCCAGTGTCATCATATACTAGCATGTCCTCTGTTGTGTGCTTGTTGGTCTTTGTACTCAACAATGCCTCTAATTCCTTCTTATTATCCAGAGTGTGGTGGTTGTAATCACTCATCTTGTAGTTACAGACATGTGAGAATCCCATTCTTGTCCCAACTATCACACCTTCTAGATACTACATCTCTCAATAAATTACTCTCGAGAGAAATTTCAACTTCTACTTCCACTTTCTTCTTTCCTTTGGCTCCTATGATAGGTGCTTTCTTTGGTGCCATCTGATAAATCTAACTTTCTATCCTCTGTAGTGTGTAAATGCTTTCCTTCTATCTTCTGTAACGAGAAATCCAAACCCTAGCTTGAATCTATATGCCCTAGTTGAAATCACATGCCCTAGCTCTTTCAAAACACTACTTTTCTCAAACCCTTCACCAATGGGGATGTAAGCTTCTCTCTGCGCACAAATCTGCTCTCCACGTCTGGTTTCACACTCTCCACACCTCAACACGATTTGCATCTCAACTCATTTTTCACTTAGCTCATTCAAATTTTTGTGATTACAATGGTAAAAATGAACTCACATCCCATCCTTATATAGATTTTCAAAAATTTAGTGCATTTATTACTCCTTCACCTACCAAAAATCCTCTCATTAATTGACCATTTTCACAATTTCCACGTGGTACATCTTCGTGCCTCAGCTATAACCTTCTAGCATGCCTTCCTACCTTTTGGCTATAGAATTCTCTTCAGTGTGCTTCCATGTGCCTGAGTACCTCACCACTGTGCCTTCTCTTGGTAGTCTCCACGACCACTGCTTACCTCACATTATATTGTTCCTTCATTTATCTCCATCTATGGTCCTTATTTAGAAGCAATATTATTTCCACCAACTCTCCAAACTTGAATAACACTTGTAGCAGTTTATTCCTTTATGTGTACCCATTTTTTAATAACCACCCCACACAAATGGTATGTGCAGTCCCCTGCGTATAAAAATACTACAAATGGTAATTAGCTTTTAGCACGCAAACATGCTTATTACACAAAACACCAACTAAATTGACAAAGCATAAATACAAAGAAGGAAATACATTAAAGAAATACATAATTGAAAACCTAATCTAAATGGAAACACTTCCTTATTACAAACACCAAGAAGACTTATTTATAGTAGGGCTTCAGCCTACTCCCGTTGAAGTAACTGGGTAACCGTATTCCATCAAGCACCTCTAATTGAAAAGATCTTGTTTCAAGTATGTAAGTGATAACATATGGTCCTAACCAATGTACTTTGAGTTTTCCTGGATGGCGCAAAAAACTTAGAATCATAAAGAAGCACCATCTGTCCTATCTCAAGATTTTTTTCCTGATGTGCCTATCATGCCATGATTTCTGCCTGGATTTTTCTTGATTCTGACTCTATCGTGCTATTGCTCATCACTCATCCAACTTAATCAATTTTTCAATTCGTTATTCTAATGCTTGCTCATCAGCTAGGCCTCCAACATGCACAATACATAAAGAAGGTAACATGAATTCCATAGGAAGAACTGATTCTGTGCCAAACACCAATTGAAAGGGTGTGGCCTTGTTTAACCACTTGTATGTTGTTCTATACGCCCAAAGCATGGTATAAATTTTATCATCCCAATATTTTCTTCCAACATCATAAATTTTTTCCAATGTCTGGCTCAAAATCTTATTGAAATCCTCAACAGTCCCATTTTCCTAAGGATGATATGGTGTAGTCTTATGGTGTGCAATCATGAATTCATCCAATAGAATTCTGATTGTCTCATTCAAAAAATGTGTGCCCCTATCACTGGTCAAACTCAACAGGCATCCATACCTTGTAATAATATTTTCCCATATAAACTTGGTTGTTGTAGCTATTGTACAATCCTTTATAAGTGTTGTTTCTTCCCACCTTGTCAGATAATATTATGCAAGTGATGATATAACATGATCCATTCCTTTGTGTAGCTAGTGAAATAGGACCCAAAAAATCTATATCCCGTTTCTCAAATGGTTCTGCACTAGGAATACATCTTAAAGGCATTTCATCTTTTTGTCCTAGTTTTCCAAGGCTAACAGTGATCACAAGCCTTGCAATATGCCTTACAATCTTTATACAGGGTCTCCCACCATAATCCAGTGAGTAGAATCTTGCACAGTGGCATCACCTGCATAGTGCCCACCTGCAATACCACCATGAGCCTCTTCCATGATATATGTGCACTCATGTTCCAGTACACATCGACGCAATACTTCATCTCGACCTAACTTGTACAAGGTCACCACTAATCAACATAAACGGTGCCACACAAATGGCAAGTTATTTCTTCTCTAAGGATTTCATTCCTTCTGGTGCCATACCTGTACGTAGAAAGACAAAAATGTCCTCTAATTCTGATGGTGCATTGTAACTTGTATAACTGTGCATCGGGCATGGTATCTTCAATTGCCTGTGCACGTCTTCTCCCAACTGTATTCTAGATAAATGGTCTGGTCCAGAATTACTTTTCCCTGGTTTTACCACAACTGTAAAATCAAATTCTTGGAATAAGAGTACCCATCGGCATATGTGCCCCTGTAAAATGGGCTTGTTTACCAAATACTTCAATGTCATGTGATCGGTATAGAATACAAATGGTTTTTCTAGCAGGTACTGTCTAAATTTATGTAGCGCATAGATCATTGAAAAAGCTTCACACTCTGTAGTTGTATAATTCTGTTCTATAGGATTCAAATTTCTACTAGAAAAATAGATAGGATGATCTATAATACCTTCTCTAGGCTGAGCCAACACCGCGCCAATGGTCATGCCAGAGGCATCCACATGTACATGAAATGGTTGGTCCCACGAGGGAAAGCACATAATAGGTGTTGTAGTAAGTTTCTCCTTCAATGTCTTGAATGTGTGTTGTTGCGGTTCTCCCCAATAGAATGTCCCTTTTCCTTTTAGTAACTCCTCCAAGGGTGCAGAAACCTTAGCATACCCTTTAATAAATTTTCTATAATACCCAGTGTGACCTAAGAATCCACACACCTCACTTTGACTGGTAGGCTCTTCCAGGACGATAATGACTACAACCTTAGCTGGATCAACCAACAAAACATTCCTTGCAGATGATGTGCCCTAACAATGTGCCAAATGGTGTAGAAAATATACATTTCTTGATGTTCAAAGAAATGCTTAACTGGAGACATCTTTCAAACATTAGGCATAAATTTTCACAATGATCTATAACAAGTCCATACACCATGTCCAGTCATCTAAATAAACCTACAAGAAGTTGTGGATAAAATATTTGAATGCTTTGATAACTATGCGTGAAAATACAACATGCACATTTTTCAAACCAAAAGGCATCACAGTATAGGAAAAACTTCCCCATTCAGTAGTAAAAGTAGTCTTTTCCTGATCCTCCTGTGTAATCCTAACCTGATGATACCCAGAGAATCCATCTGTAAAGGAATAGATTTCGTGCCTTACAATGCCTTCTAATATTTCCTCTGTGAATGGCATAGGAAAAGGATCAGTCACACATGCAGATTCAGCTCCCTGTAGTCCACATAGATCCTAATCTGACCATCTTTCTTTATATTGATCACCATTGGGCTAACCCATTCTGATTCATCTAGGGGCTTGATGATTCTAGACTTCAACATTTTGTCAATTTCTTCCTTGACCTTTTCACACAAGTTGGGGTTCATCCTATAGGGTCTCTTCCTGACCAGGCGTGCACCTTCCTTAATCTTTATCTTCATTTATCCTAATGATTCATTCACACCTTCAATTCTCGGTATCCCCTATGAAATAAGTCCTTATAATCTCATAGTAACTCAATGATTTTTGCCACTTTAGAGTCAGACCAATAATCCCCAATTATGGCCTCCTTAGGCTCAACATCCGATCCAATATTCACTTTCTTTGTTTTCATAGGTTCATGATAGGTGCACATGGTCTTATCTGCACTGTCCAAAACCTCACGCCTACCTATTGAATGATCTACATCCATATTTTCTACTTCTTCATCATCCACTAAGTAGACCATATTTCCTTTTTCTTTCTCAAAGAAAGCACTCTTAAGTAGTGTGGCATCTGTCTCTGTTTCTTTAGAAAAACGTGCTCTCCTGAGTCATTTCCATCAAATAAATCTTGAATGAGTTCTTCTACCTTTGCACTGTCTCCCATAGTTAACCACTTTATAACCCTTAATGCCTCTTCTACTGGAGGTTTAGTAGAGAAGTATTCAAAAGTCTGGATCATTCCTGCAATCAAATCCTACCAATTTCTAGTCTCTCTATGGAGTTCCACATATACATACCAAGCACGTGCACAACCTTGTAAAGTGGAATAAAATTTGTGCACCCAGAGTGAAGGTGGTAAAGCTTCCTACCCCTCTGTCTAGAGTCTCTCACACTACTGAACGTGGTGCTGAACAGGTTGATTACCATGATAAGTGCATATTTGAGTAGGTGCATTGCTCCTAGAAAACTGAGTAGAAAGAGCAATCCTGATTTCATTCCATCCTACAAGATTATCCCTGTGAACCACCCACCAACATTGTTGTCCTGCATAGGGTATATGCTAGCATATTCCATCTCTCCAACTGGTCTATCCACTATTCCTCCATGGCACACAGAAATACCATAGGATCTCCTTCTCTAGTGTATCGAGGTACCGAGTTGTTACCTATTCTCCTAATACAACGAGGTCTACTGTTCCATGTAAATGTGCTTCTTACTTCGTTCCCTACTAACTCATAAGTACCATGAGCCCAATTATCACAAGAAACACTTGTAGTATCGCTAATAGACTATGCATCTTCCCACTGAAGGATTCCTTCTTTAGATGGCTCGAGCACTTCTAGGTCCCAGATGGCACGTACATAAATCCTATTCAGATCTTCCTCACTCAAAGGCTCAACATAGGGCATATATTTTCCATCAGTTAAAGGGATAATACCCCTTTCCTCCTTGTTCTCAAAACTGATATAACCCTTGTTGAACCAAAGATCAACATTATTTGCATAACACCAAGGGCACCCAAGTAGAGCTGGGAAGCTTGTCTACTTCTGCAAGTGCCAAAACCTCAAAGTCCCCTGTGAACTTGGCCCCTTGTATAGTAATGGATGCATCTTTTAAAACTCCAATAGGGGTGGCCTTAGTTTGATTAGCCATAAACAACACATTAGAAGATGGCTGTAATGGGGGTCTCCCCATCTGTACCCATGCATCTAAAGTAAGCACATTGACTTCCACACCTGTATCAATCAATATATTACTCAAAATCCATCCATCCACAACAACATTCAGAGTGATTTCCTTGTCATAGTCTAAGCTATGAGGGGGAAGATTTGCATGTAGGATCTTCCATCTAGTCTCAATACTTGCATGCAGAGTGTTTCCCTTTAGCCAATTCCCTAACAATGGAATGATATTCTCTTGGCAACATTTTTCACACCTCCTTCAAGTCATCAATATCAGATTAGACAATCTCTACTACTTCCTTATGCTCCATCTTCTGTGATTGTTCCTTTAAACACTATATTTCACCCTGAAGATTTCTGAGTACCTCCATGGTTTCCTGATAAACCTCCTTCTGATGGACATGATCTGGGTACCGTGCATGTAGAACCTCCTCCTTAGTGATGGTAGGATTCTGCTGTAATGCTTCTTTGGTACGCACCGCTTCAGCATGAGTAGTGATCTTTACAGGAAATACCTCAGATTCTGGTTCCAACTTGGGAATCCACTGATTTTCCATAGCACATTGTATCTTAACCATCCATGCACCTTTGTTCTCTTGTTTATGTTTCTTACTAAGATGCTCATATAAGTCTGGGAATTCCTCATAGCTATGATTCTTTCCACAAAAGGAATAAACATGTAATATTCTGAGGACATTCACACCTGTAGTGGTGAGGAGATCCACATGTATAACATGTTCAATGAGGAAACTTGCCTCATCCACCACCATGGCCTCGGCCTCTGAATCCACCACAGTATCCTCGACCTCTTCCATGGCCTCCTTCAAAAGGACCTTCATTCCGATCATAGCGCGCTTGATTGTGATCCCAATCCTGATGCTCATTCTTTCCTTTAGAGTTATCTGATACTCCTGTCTATCACACACCAATATCTATAGCATAATGGATCTGACCAATCATTCGACAATCTTCTGTATCGTGAGTCGTGGACCTGTAAAATTTTACAATAGCAAGAGACATTCTTCCTTATTGCACGTTGCAATAATGGGAAGTGGCTAGCATCATGGTTCAAATGACATATCTCATAGTCTAGTAATAATGAACACACTGATCTGTAGGGACAACTATCCTTGGTGTGCCCTTCCACTTCACAATCTATACACCAAATCCCCATGCAGTCTCATGTGTTGAGTTCACCGATATTTTCTCCAACTACTTTCCCATAGCTGTAATTTGTGCTTCCAAAAATGGGCTCACCCCAGTGTCTATGCTCCTAACTGCCTCAGCGTGTAAATTTGCTTCAAGTGCTTTGCATAGATCAGTGTATGTCTTATGTGATAAATCCCTTCTAAAAGGTGTAATCAAACCTCCAACAAACCATTATGCATGTTGGCTTGCATGAATATCATAATAAATTTTAGATAAAAGCATTTTTGAAGTGGGCATAATACTCCCTGACACTCTCAGTAGTGCCTTGCTTAATATCCTTGAGCACGCTTATACTCTTCTACTCAAACTCAGGGATGTGAAACTCTTTAAGGAAAGCATATTTTAATGTTGCATAGTCTACACAAGTCTGATCAGGGTCAAAATTTTTGTACTAGCTATGTGTGCGTCCTTGTAACATAGTGGCAAATTGACTCACCCTGCGCCTAGAAGCCATGATCCCTTTTTTGTGCCACAATATTTCACACATGTGTAAGTGTTCAACAACATCTTCTATGCCCCTATACTCTGGAAGATGAAGAGACATCTCCATGTAAATATTCTGGGGTTGGTGCAGACCTTTCCCACCTGATCCAGAACCTCCTGCATTTCCTCTACCTCCAGAACCACCAGATCCACTGGAACTAGAACCACCTATACCTCCTGATCCTCCACCTGTAGCTAAAGTGGACCAGAAGATGTACTTCCCTATGTCCCAACAATAGTACTGAACTGAACCCCTACAGTCTGTGAAGTGTTACCACTCCTAGAAGTGAGTCCAAAATTCTGTGTGCTTGAATTTTGTGTAGATGATGCACCTGAAAAGGTACCTCCAAAAAACAATGAAGACATTTTCCCTACCATCGATGTACTTGCTATGTGACTTACTCCTACTCTCCCACTACCTAAATTAGCTTGTTGACTACTTGTCATACTAGATACTGGAAAACCAAGTGCAAGGGCTAGGTTTCTAGGTAGATTCAGATGCGTGCACCCCATGGCCCAGGTCATCTCTACTGGTGCACTTCCATGTGAGGCTGAAGGGGGGTTCCCTGTCATGCTTTCCCAAATGGGGGAGTTCCTGATGCTCTGGCTCCATGCCTTCTGTGTGAGCTCCAAATCCTTTGCAAGCCATCTCTCTCCTCAATGCCATTCACTCTGCAACATCCCGTTGCTTCTCTATCTCCCTCTCATGCACCTCATTATACTTAAGCCACCTTTCTTCTCTCTACCTTTCTGCCGCTAGGTCTTCCATCTTTCACCAAACCTGCTCCTTCCCCCATGCATGGTGGGGTTTAGTTAGCCATCGGTTTGCTTTCCAAGTTCAGGGTCACCATCAAGATTTTGATCGCCAGTGGAATGCCTTGCAAGTAAGTTCCCCTGGGATATCATAAAAAATGGAATTCTGCTACCTCTGGGCAAGAATAAGTGGAAATTGAGTACTCCAGAATATAACTATTCAGAACACCATGAAACCAAGTATCCACAGTGCGTGTCCAAATCAGATCAACATCATAAAGGGCCTGAAATTCTTCCTACGTCCAAAAAAGTGTGCGATACCTCCAATCCCTTTTAGATGCATAAGCAACCAGCCACTCGTACAGTTCTACCAGAAAAATAGTGAAGAAGCTCTCATACAAACTGTCATACATATTTTGTTCCACCCATGCACATGCATTAAACTCAGATCTGGTGTTGAACCTCCATGTGTATTCTTCTTCTAGATCTTGTATCCACTCCTCAACACTTTCTAGGGTCAACTGGTATGTCTTCATCACGAACCATCCTGAAAAAAACTGAAAAAGAGGTCCCGACAATGGAACCAATGATGCAGCCTAGAATTTACCAGAAATAACCCAGGCACGCTGGCACATCACTCAGCCTAGACTGAGCACTCACCCAAAGTGCACAAAGGTACCAGGCCCCTCTTTAGGGTTGCTTGTGTAGGATGTTAGCAAGATGAAGAGTTAATGCATTCAGATCCATAAATAGTATAACATTCTACAGAGCATATTCTAGATCTAGATCTAAGGAGTAATGGATTTAAATAATAACCATAATGAATTCAACCTTGCAAGAACTAGTTACGATCATGTTAACACCTTGATTCAGCCAATACACTTCGTTACATTAAACACAGTAAATACATAGAATCTTCTTACAATAAGTAGTACCGTAAGTTCATGCGCATCAGATCTGGAAACATAACTTCACAATAACTCATATCACAGTCCTTCTATACTACACAGATCACTACATATTTATAAGGGTGGGGACTTTCCCTTCACCGCTTACATAATTCCCAAAATAGGTCATATGCTGAAAATAGCTATGCACCTTTACAATAATAGACACACATGCAAGTGTGCTAATAATAGATCTCTTCTGGTTAACTGGAAGTAATAATTCTATTATTAACTCGAACCCATGCAAAGAACTCAGTATACACTCTTCCAAAAATATCCTATGCGTTTCACACAAGTCTTTGTTCAGTTTGAGTGCTCTGCATGCTATCTCAAAAAATATCATGTAATCCTGAAAATGGATAAGTCCCGAATTTGTCCTTGTCTTTCATACACGTTTACTTTCTTGTTCTTCCACACATTTGAATGTGCCTTTTTCTCACACGCGAACCCTCTGTGTGCATTTTTCTAAGTGTCACACTTTGTTTGCTCAAAAATAGGTGTCTTTTGTTTAGGCTGTGGCCCTGGTCCCATGACCATCCTATTTCATAAATTGTATTCCTTTTCTTATGCTACTAATGCATTCATTAGAAGTTGACTACCCTCTTCAGAGGGTACACCACCATCATACTTTTTTATCATTAAATCTCTCAAATACTTAACGTCCTAGTTAGGTAATTCAATCACTTGAACCATATCTATAAACACAACTAGTAGAGGGGAAAGAAGATACCCGACTTACACAGTCCCAAAAATAATCCATAGTATTGGCACTTAGAAACTTAGTGGAAGTATGTTGTGGTGGGAAATCATCACCAAAGATACATACATCAGGAAAGGTATCCTCAAAATCAACATCTTCTTCTTCTACACTAAGGTCATATGGGGGATACAGTAGAAATTTGTTTGAAACCATTCAATGATGTGATCATCTTATACTAGTGATTCACTCTAACAGCAAATGAATAAGGGACTAACTTGTTTTCTCTAATGGTTTTTTGTTTTTTCCCTAACACCATCAACCTGTCAGGAAGCCCTCTATCAAATGCTCTGTGATCACCTCTGGGATGACTCCCAAATTTTTTTGTCACCGGGGTTTGTGCTGAGCTTGGGGATTCGAAGCTAAACCATTCTCAACCCTGTGAAATCTTGTATGATATTTCCTTTACCTAGAGTCTTAAAAACCTCCTTCAGATCTACGATCCACTTAATTTCCTTGAGGCTTCTCAGGATTGAATAACTTAACACCTTCCCTCTTTGGAGGTTTCCCCATTGCCTTAATATTATTCTCAATTTGTACTGCCATAGAGAAATCTTACCTCAAAGTTGTGGAGATTTTTACCCCTAAAATAATATGTTACTTTCTTTTCAAAATCATCCAAATATTTAATTAGGAAGGATTCATTACTCTGACCTCAATTTTACAGGTAGTATGGTTAAGGTCTTATTAAATTTGGTGTTAAAATCAATGGACAGACTCATTAGGGTTTTTCTTTATATTCTCAAATTCAGTGAGAAAGAACCCAGTGTAATTTTTATCACCATATTGTGATTTGAATGTATTATTCATTTATGACCAAGATTCAATAGAATTATCAGGAAATGATTTGTACCAAACCCTAACATCCTCTTCTAGAGTATGTATAAATAACTTCACATATACATCCTCATGCTTGATCTTAAAATCTTCCATAGTATTATGAAAAATCTTGAGATGTTGGTCTCCACTAATGGCATTATGGCCATAAAATTTATACATCCTATTTATGACTTCTGGTGGGACTGCATTTGGACAACCCACCAGTCCATGGAATTTTATAGGCCTGTGTACATTCACAAAAAGGAGGTCTAGGAAGAGGTTGAGCCATGTTATTAACTGGAGATGTAGAAACAAAAGGATTAAAATGATGGGGAATTAGAGGTATTTGAGGAAATGGAGCGTGATCATTTATAAGTATTGATCTTTAATGACTCAATCTCACAAAATACCTATTATTTCTAATCAATAAAGGAAGTAATTAAAGAATACCATTGATTACTTGTGAAATGAAGGACCCCCATGGACTGGAGTATTTAAATTAGTCACTTGGACTATTGATCCAAGAATTATTAGAGGTACTTGAATAATCATATACCAAATGTTGATGCAAAATTAGGAGTTGAGGTTACTTTCCCTTCTGGATTTTGATCGCTTAATGCCTTCCAGATCTTCTTCCTCATTGGATTTTTCTTTCCTAACTCTAGAAAGAATCTTCTAGTAGGATCTGACTTAAAGAAAGACCTCCTCCCTTCCAGCTTTGAAAATATGGATGATGGATCGCCAATGATGGAAATGTTGTGCACTGGTATTTACCATATCTCTGTGAGAAAAATGAATTGCCACTAAGGTCTTACACCTTAATGTGTAAACTAATTTAAATGACTTGCCAAATTATATTTCACAATCAATTTATCAAATCTTTGAAAAATCAACATCCTTTATTAGTATTTACCCCTACCCAAGTCAAATTTAATGGAAAAAATTACTCATTTGCAAAGGAAATATTGAGCAAATGAATTCAACTTAAGCTCATTTTTAGCAAAGCTTGATAAAGAATTAAGTCTAGATCATGGATTTGTATCTAATCACTCTTCAAACGTTAAAAACGATCAACACAATTCTTGTATTTAAGGAAATAGTCCCATAGAAAACATGTCAGAAGCATGTTGTACCCAATCTTACACCTCCTGCATGCTAGGAAATATCAACACTTGAAGTGGTATTCTTTAAGTATGGAAGACTTGTCGTTTTTTATCTGGGGAAGATGTTTGACAAAATTATTCAAAGAACCGGGTGTTGGAGGTATTGAGTGACATGTAAAAAGGGGATGACCTTCCCTAATTGCTTTAGGTCCTACCTTTAACCAGGGTGAGAGAACCCATTTTTTAACCTAAACTTGTGAGAAAAATAAGTGGAATCATAATTTCTTAGTCTTCTCTTTGAAATTTGGAGATCAGTCCTGAATGAACATGGTTAATGTATGCACTATTTAAATGTCACTAGTTGTTACACTAAATAATGCAAATGTAACTCAAGTATGACTTTTACTCTAGACAGTGGAAAGTTTGGTCTGCTTCTAGCATATTTATGAAGAAGGAACGTAAAAATGGTAAACTCCCTTGGTAAATGTTCATAGGCACAAATTCAAACAAAAGTGGTTCAAAAAGGATTTAACAATTGTAGGTTTGTATTTGTGTAGGATTGAGAGATTAAAAAAGGATAAATTTGATTATATCAAAATTCTCAAAAACTTTAATAGTGACAGAAAATTATTCAAGGTGAAAATAACACATCAAACAACCAGAAGAAACCCTTTAACATGAAGATATGCACTCATGGAAGGCCAATAATACATGCTTTCACATAACTTGATTTAAGAAATTAAAAAAAAAATATCATGTTAACCTATTAATAAAACATTGACATATCCTGATCCTTTATGCCTAAAATTCACTCAAAGACTTACAAAAATATTCTTACTAAAATGAATGCATCATGGATTCAAAACTGTTTATCATACTATGAAAGGAAAGCTCTTCCCACAACATAATTGCAATTTCCAAAACACCACCACCAGGAAAAGATCTAGTGTAATTAAGAGGAATTGATCAACACAATATTGTAATAGGAGAGATAAATGGTTGATTTAAAGTATATAACCCAAAAACAAAGATAACAATACTCGTGAACATACACAGTTTATTTTCAGGATTTTCATATTTCTCAGCAAGGGAAAATAAAGCCTATGATCAAAATGCTTTTCAATTTTTGTACACTTGCAAACATCTTGACATAAGAATATTTGAAAGGTGAAACAAATCATAGGTATCTCATTTCGATTCAGGTTTTCAAGAATGCATATCATTTTACACTGTTTCTTCTAAAATCTTATAAAAATTAACCCCCCTTGATATGAGAACATCCCTCTCATATCTATACAATATTTGATTATTTCTTTCTTTGATTCCTCCCCCCAAAAAAATTTGAATCTTTTCACTTATTACTAAGAAACAATAGTATCTGATTTTATTAATTTGAAAATATCTTATTCCCTATCATGCCATGTGGAGAGATCTTTACAAATGTTGTCTAGGTGTATATTTCATTCCTTTGTGATGAATGGTGATGCCTATGTCATTCATTTGACATCATTACTTGGTCATTTCTATTTCAGGTAGGCAGGGAAAATTTTAGTGGCGAAATTCGTAATATGGAAAATTTCCAAATGAAAATTTTGAAAAGGTGAATTTTTTGTGGGCCGATGACCTCCCTAAATTACACTTTAATTTTTTTTAGGGGTCGGCTTACCTACCCTTGAAAAATATCCCCTATATAAACCTAGATTTTCGCTTAGGTAGAACACTTCCACTTCACATTTTTCAACAATATGACATATCCCGTATTATACACATTAAGTTTATTGATCATACTCAGGAGGGTTTGGAGACAAGGAGATACTGTAGGTATTGACGTATATTAGACGCATGACATTTTTGTTGACGAGCGACATGGAGTACATCATGACAGGGCACCTTGTAGACGTGCGACAGGATATTTGTTGTCGCCGTCAATAGACCTTATGATGCACGTCACTAAGGCCTATTGACGCGCGTCACTAAGGCCTATTGACACACTCAACAGGCCTTATGACCCATCATGGCCTATTGACGCACACATAAGGCATTGACGCCCGTCAAAATTTTTCAATCCTTAGTGACCTAGTCAATAGGCCTTTGACACCATCATTGAAGGCCTTTCACGCGTCAACAGGCCTTAGTGACTCACTAGGCCTGTATGATTGCGTGTATAAATAGGCTTATGTGACGCGTTTCACTATTGACTCGCGTCACTAAGGCTCTATTCCTTTTCCGCACACATTAGTCTTCACATAGGCCTTAGTTGACGATCTTATAGGCCTTAGTGACACAATATGCCTGTTTGACACGCGTTCTTTGACCACCCACTAAGGCCTTAGTGACGCGCGTCAAAGCCTTTGATGTGTCAATTTAGGCCTTATACGCATTCAACAGTTTGACTTACGCGTATTAGGCCTATTGACGCGCGTCAGTAGGCATTAGCATCAATAGGCCTTAGTGATGTGCGTCAAATTGACGATATTATTGACCTCTAAGGCCTTTAAACGTCAATTTTTTAGTGACGCGAGTCAATAGGCCTGTTGACACCGTCACTAAGGCCTATTGACACGCGTCAAGTATTTGTAGTGACGCGCTTCACTACTTGAAAAATGTCCCCTAATAAACCTTAGTTAGCCTAGGTCAACAGGCTTCTATTGACTTTTTCACGGCCTATTGACGCCGTCATTAGTGACGCGTCAATAAGGCCTTAGTGATTGATGCGTCAATCGGCCTTAGTGACAATAGGCCTTAGTGGAGTCACTAGGCTGTAATTTGAACTAAGGCCTAGATGACAGGAACAGGCCTTAGTGACGCGCGTCATCTTTTTCTGTCAAGAGGCCTTAGTGACGCAAATGTCAACAGGCCTATTGACGCGCGTCAATAAGGCCTATTGACGCGCATCAATATTGATGCCCGTCACTAAGGCCTGTTGACGCGCGTCAGGCCTTAGTGACGCGACGTCAATAGGCCTTAGTGACACGCGTCAATAAGGCCTTATTGACGCGCGTCAATTTTAGTGACAAGATCACTAAGGCCTGTTGACGCGTCACTAAGGCCTATTGACGCGCGTCACAGGCCTTAGTGATAACAATAGGCCTTAGTGACGCGCTTCAATAGGGCCTTGTGACGCGCGTCACTAAGGCCTATTGACGCGCGTCACTAAGGCCTGTTGACGCGCGTCACTGAGGCATTTTTTTGACACGCGACAAGGAGGTACAATAGATATTGACGCATAGCAAATACAGGACAAAGAGTTTGTTGATGTGCGACACGGAGATTTTTTGATGAGAAAGCAGAGGTCGGAGGCTGCAGACATTTTGCTGTCGCGCGTCAAAAAATGCAGTGACGCGCGTCAATAGACCTTAGTGATGCGCGTCAATAGACCTTTGACGTGCGTCACAAGGTCTATTGAGCGCATCACTGCAGTTTTTGACACGTGACAGCAAAATCTCCCATCGCGTAGCCTTTCGCAGTGTCTTGATAATCAGGCGAAATTTTTTCATACAACCCCCAAAAAATTCACCTTCCCGTGAAACCGGTTCCGGGGATATTCGCCAGGTATTCTCCACCTCCGATTTCCAGGAGGTCTCTTAAAATGAACCATATTTTATGAAGAGATGCAAGGGTGAGTCCAGATCCAAAAATCCTACTCAACTAATTCCAGACACTGTCGTGATTGCACTCCCAACTAAATCAAAAAAAACTTTCATTCCACCCTCTACCTTTAAAGGATCAGGGAAGAAAACACTTTCCAAGAGTAGTTTTTATCTCAAAGGGTGGGTTTCTTCTTACAAGAAGAAAATAGAGTTGATCGGTATTTTGGATGGTCCTAGGGAAAATGTCGATGATCTCATGGCTCTAGGCATGTCTCATGGCTTGGTAGGGGGAATTTTATTTGTGCAAATGGAAATTGGGAAAGAAGAATTTAAACACTTGGAAGAATAAGCTTTTAAAGAAAATTCCTCTTTTCAGATAGGATTTCTTAGTAGCAAAAGATTAGGTATCTTTCCCTTAGTCCTTTTTTGATATAATGTCAAGAATGTGTGTAAACCTTATCCTATGTTGGGGCCCCTATAGAAACCCATTTTGCTTTCTTTTTAAAATGCAAAATATTTAAGATGTTACAATGAATCTGATGTTAATAATAGATATAGAAATATATTAAAACAGAATGAAATTCTACTACATTGTTCCACATTACATACATAATTAAAATTCACAATTTAAAATAATATTCAACTATCATAAATGAAAGTTAAAACTGGAAAAGGAAATGATTTTAGAAAATACAAGCCGAATCTTTCTCACGATTTAAACATGATAATCATCTCCTTCTTCATTGTCTTCCTCCTTATCATGTCACCTATCCATGTAAGCATCAACTCATTGGAACAAATGCATCAACTCCCCTTCATTAGGTCTTGTGTGATGTTTGAATATTAAATTATGCCGATTCAAAACCTTAACACATTTGTCCATCTTATGCTTATACTCTTTCAATTTTTTAGTCAACTCAACAATTTTGTTTTCCACAGAGATAAACCTCTTGATGAGCTCATAGGAGCAATGTTCCTCTTTGATATATTGATCAAAAGATTGAATTAGGATATCAATCTTGAAGTTCCCATAATTAAGTTTGGATTTGTTAAATACCATCTCTTCTAACATTGTATCTATAGTACCAATACCATTTTTTATCTAATCCTTCTCCATTTCCATCTTTTCCTTGACCTAATTCACAACTTCTACCCTTATTTTGGCTAAATCTTCCTACGTGTACTAAATCCCTTTTTTCTCAGGAAACATTATGCCTTCCTTTTCTACTATGTCCTTATCCCTCATCAAGGTTGTTTATAGTGTTAAGTTTAGGAAGGATCCCTTCCAATGATACAATTCATTTTCGCATTGATGATTTAATTCATTTATGTTATTGAGCATTCTAGTTAACTCTATATACCTCTTTACTATTTTTTCAGTGATCTTTCTACCCTTTTGAGACAAATGCTCCACCCATTTATTTATTGCCTTGAATTTATCAATAGATTTTTTTATTTTATTAAGGATTATGGATTAATAGTAGTGGAAACTTCTTGGCTTTCTTTTGTTGGCCCTACCAAAATTTGTAAGCATGAAGTCAATGTCTTTATTTTCTCCTTCAACTGCCTTTTAGATACTGTCTTCATCAAGCTTCTATAACAAGCCTTCAACTTCCACTGTGACATCTTATTTTAGTGTTTCCCTAGTAGGCTCCCCCAATTGGATGTGCTTGACATCATAATCACTTATTGTAATCTCATCCTTTGACTTACCTTGATGAGGATTTATAATCTCCAGGGTCTTGAATCTATGTTGATCTACATGTGTTTTAGTTATAATCCTTTCTTTCTTTAAAGATTTTTTGGGTTTTGAAAAGGTAATGATTGTGATATTTAAAAATCGTCTTTGAAAAAATTCCTTTTCCTTCTCTTGAAGGAGTCCTCCTAACCAATCAGTAATTGGGGAAATACCCATATTTACTCCTTTTGGTGTGAGGTGTGGAGTTTTAGAGTACAACGCTACTTATGTTGATGTTCCTTGCATATTTTAAGGTACTGATATAAATTTGTGTGTTCCTTTCACTTTCACCACTTTTTTTCACTTTATAGTGTCACCTTCTTTGGTTTCTCTTTAGCTTGGTCTTGAATATGAGACTGGTTAATACCTTTTGACTCCTTTTTACTCATTTCTTTCTCACTTTGACCCTTACCCTCTGTATAAATTACAAGTACACTTGTTTTTTCCCTTGAAATTTCATCTGGGGTGGCCATTGCACTTGTATCTTATTTGAATTTCTCTACTAAAGTGACCACTACATTTATATCTTCCTTTGGAATCTCCCTATCTGGACTTAGAACCTTAAATGGCTCCTTGTTCATTGAAATACATTTATCCTTCAAGAGTGGTTATTTGGTAGACAATTCTCCCTGAGATTTCTCCTTAATCACCTTTTTCTTTGGTGGGTACTCTTATTGTTACTTTATTAGCTGAGATTCAAGGATTGATTCCGTATTTTTACCTTTATCACCAATTCATGTACTTTCTTCAGTATTGGTCTCATTGGGTCTAGTTATTTATTTTACAATCTGAGCTATAGTTTCCTCTGTGGTACTTTTAATTTGAGAAAATTCACTCTCCTTTTTTATCTCTGAATCCTTCAGTGGCTGAATTTCAGTGATCAAAATATTGCACCTATATTTCTTTTTAGAAAACACTTGCACCCTCCACTGTATAAGTTTTAACTTTTAAATCAACCATATCGAGTCTCAAAATCTCTTCAAGTAACTCCAAATAAATTATTTTAATAGGCCTTTTAACTGTTCCCCAGGTTGTATAACAACAAGTTTATCTTACACTTGTTATGTCTTAACATCACTTGGATTTCTAGATATAGGGGATCCATAAATTATTACTGCAACAACTTTAGTTGTGGAAAAATATGAAGTTACATCTAGTAGTGGTACAACTAGAGTAGAATGAATAACTTCAAGAGTATGTAATGACATTGCTTGATGAGCCAATGAAGTAACAAATTTATTTTGAGTTTCAGTTAGGGTAGGAGGATCAATTACTTCAGGATCTTTTCTTTTATGTTTCTTTGCATTGTGACCACCTCCCTCTATTGGAAAACCAATATCCCTTTCCAAAGGAAATATTACTTTAGCCCTTTTATAGTTATTTCAAAACACTTGAGTTCAGGGCCCTCCCTTCCTTTAGCACTTTGCATTGTGGGTGATGGATTAATGCCTGACATAAATCCCCTCATCTTCTTTGGCATACTAGATGACCATGGTAACACCACTGAGGGAATTTTTTGTGTATTCAAATTTATCCCCTTGGCTTGGAGTGGCACTATTGAATTGATGGGAGCATCTTGTATAACCTTCGAGAGTATTCCCTCTTCCTTCTGAGTTGAGGTAGTTTTTGAAATCCCAGTCCTACTTGTGGCCATTTTTCATTTATCAATAGTCTAAGTACTAGGATTCTTACTAGGTAACTAGTGAGCTCGTCCATTCAAGGGATATATTTTGTCTTCTCCCTCCTTCAGTGGAGGGAGATCTTCCTCAAAAAATTTCAATTCTCTGAACTCCTTTAATACCTTTGTATTTTTTAGGGATGAATCCAGACCCTTTCCAATTATCCATGTGAGTGTTCTCCATATTTACTTTAGAAATTATTATATGAGGATCATCTAATTTTGTCTCTTTCCAATATATGGAACTAATTGATTTTGACTCAATCTTTTGGTTAAGGTAATATTGACCCACTACATTTTTATCATCTTTAATTCCTTAGGGAATTACAACAATTTTGAAGTCAATAAATTGTCTTGAAGTCATTATAGAATAATCCCTCAGTATAACTTCTTCTTCATCCATGCAATTCATCCAGTAGTCTTCAAAATGGGTTTCATGTTCACCTATACTAATAACCTACCAAATGTCATAATTAGGCTTTGGTGTAAATTTATTTGGTGTGTGTGACATGCCTAGTCATCATCCACATCACCTGGTGAGTCATCTCACCTTGCGAGAGTCATAGGTCTTAGGAAGTCAAATGACAAGTGTCAGATTCTGTCATAGAATATCATTTCATTTGTGGTTAGTGTTTCATAGGAGTTACATTCCTTATTTAGAATTGTAACTCCTTTAGTGGCATCATATGCATCAGTCACATCATATGCGTCAGTGGCGTCATTGATTTCTTTCCTTGTTTAGGCATGGGGGTTACACAACACCCCTATTTGTACTTCCTTTTTTCGATCTATGAGTATGAGCAGACCTATTTTCTTATTTACATATTCTTTCCATTGTTTGAATCTTGCTTATTACATTGGAGCTTGACGTTACCATCAGAGTGCAACTTCATTGTGGTGCATTGTTTTCAACATCAGTTCTCACGAATCCCTCTTTCATGGTATCAGAGCTGGTTTCAGTAAAACGTGCACTCTTCGTTTATCAGTTGCTTATTACTTCTAGTTTCTTCTTATTTCCTCATGTAATTTTTTCTAATTATTACTTTGGAATCATGTTGCTCACCTCACGTTGAGGTTTCAATAGTTGCAAGTTTGAGGGTATTTTGGTCGATTTGTTCATCATTCGTTGTTGAGTTTTCTAGGATTACTTCATTTACTCGTGAGCGGGTTTTGCAAGGTTCAAGGCGTTGAATTTCAGGTTCAGAGTTGTTTGTTTTTCACTTTGTGCTATTGTCTACCTGCTCACCTTTTTTTGCATGCATCGACCTCCTGTGACTCGAGTTTCTTACATTGGCTTGTTATTCTCGTTTAGGAACATGGATCCTTACAACCTCTTATCTAACTGTGCAGCTTGACTCCAACTCAGTTTTTTCTCTACTTGGAAGTATATGCTTTAAGCTTGCATTGTGCCCATGTATCGGTCCTCTCTACATTAGATCTTTGATGGTATATGCTCAGACTCATGTTGGATTGCTCACATGGTGTATACTCCTTTCTAATCCAATATTTTTTTCATCGCTATGGTTAATTATTTTTCTCATGGCTTTGATTATTCCTTGGTCTTCGACTACGGTGGGTTGCTTTGTGGATACTTCACTCAAGTTTGATCTACCTTGGCTAGCATGTCTCACAAATCACCTTTCTTTAGCTCATCCTTTTGATTTACATGGTGCTCCACTGACTTCTGCCACGTGGTTTGTGTCATTTTCTCCCTCTAGGTGAATCATTTTGCTTCCCATTGGGATTCTCTGGTTTGGTTTGGTCGTCCTCCCATAGCTTGATTTGTTGTTGCGATCTGGCACATTCGTCCCTACATCTGGTTGTGCTTCATTCATTTCATTGCCTAGTTCTGGCTAGTAATACTTCCAATGGTTTCTTCTTGGCTCTCCTATGCCCTCTCTTCCATTTTCTGAGCTATTCACTATCATGGTCAACTCCTTCTTTGATTTGGCCTCGTTTCAAATTCTGTCAACGCACACATCTACACTCTTCCATAGTGAATTTTAACCTCTCATTGCCACATGGGATTCACTCAGGCATGGCTCAGATTCAGTCGACTCTTCACGGTTCAAACCACTATGGCACCTCACCACAAATGTGTTGCTGACTTCTGACCATGCCAACTACCTCAGTGGATTACTCTTGACCACTCCCACTGATGACTTCCTTTTCCATTGGCACTCTAACTGTCAACTAGCTGGCCCCCATATCCATCCTTTTTTAAATTGATTATTGGTTAATCAATCTCCTTTTAAAAAAATTTTAGGTTAAAAACATTTATTTTTGGCATTGTAATTTTTTTTGGGGTATTTTTTTTTGTTTTATTATCCTTCCTTCGAGTGTCGAAGATGGAGGGTGAGGTCCGGGATTGGTAGGAGGCTAATCCCCCCTCACAATTAAAATAAACCCTATCTAAAATTTGATGTCATTTCCAATGAGCATACATACAACACCCTTTGCATGCATTTAGGGAACTTTTTTAATCCATTTGCAGGCTTATTAGCATTTTTCCATCAGTTGTGGGAATTTTTTTTGCTATAACTTTTGACTCGTTGCTCTATTTTTTGAGCACTTCTTTAGTCAAAGTTGCATGTTTTTTCACACTCTAGATGATGGGATTATCATTTTTGTAAATGCACTATTTTATAAAGTGTCCACATTCTGGGGGGTGTCTTTGTATTGCTTAATTCAGCTCATTTCGAATCATCTTGAGCTTTTTCTATCCCTTTTATTGCTTGTGGACTTGTGAGTGCATCCACCACAGTCTTACAACAAAGGGATTCTTTTCATGCAACGTGAGACACTATTTCTCACAAGGATTTCTCTTCCCCTTCTTGTTTTCACTCATTCTTGTGCTTACTTACGGTGTCAAACTGTTGCGCCCAACGAACCTTGATTGTTGTCTCCACTCTTGCGCATTATTACGCTGATTGCAAGGTGAGTGACAGACTGGTTCTTAGCACACAGTCACATCTAATTGTAATCAACACACTAAACTATAAAGTTCCTAACTCGAGGGGGTGTGATATTGTTCTGGGGTGGTTGTTTCCTTTCTCTCTCCTTCCTTCTTCCTTCATTGGTTCTATCTCTTCATTATGGATATCTCTAAAGTACCGGTGCTCACACCTTTTAATTTATTTGAATGGAAATCTAAAATTATATTGGTTTTACAAAGTAAATGGTTATACTATGTCACCATGGGGTTAGAGACTGAACCTAATGATGAACCCAAAAAATCTAAGTGGTTCAACCATTGTGATGAAGCCTTAGGTCTTCTTTGTATGTCGTATCTCTCCCAACTTGCTCTTCCACATCAAAACTACCTCGACACCTGATGAAGCATGGAAAATGCTCAACAATATGTTTGGGAAGCAAGATGACATGAGAGTGCATGAGTTGGAGAATGAACTACTAGGGTTAAATCCTAGTGACTTTGAAAACCTGCAGGCCTTCTTCTCAAAGTTTGTCCACACTAGACTGCTTCTAAAGGAATGTAAAGTGGAAAAGAAAGACTCTCAATTGATCTTGTTGATTCTTTCTAAGTTAGGTCCTGAATACTCTATCTTCGTTTCAACTTTCCATGCCATGAAAGATGCCTTGGGTAGTGCTTGGAAAATTCCCTCCTTTGACAGTTTTTCATCCCAACTCATTCGAGAACAGGACAAACTCATTCAAATGGGGACTCTAAAATCCAAGTCACATGCCCTTGTGGTGAATAAGGGAAAGAAAAATGAAAATAAGAAAGAAACAAAGGACCAACCTAAGAAAGAAACCAAGACCAACCAACCCCCAGCTAAGCCCAACACTAACACTTCAACTTCTGAGCCTAAAGTGAAGAAGGAAAAGTTTAAATGCTCCTATTGTAAGAATTTTGGCCACGATGAGCATCATTGTTTTTAGAAACAAATTGATCACTTAACTCAGTTGCTTGAGAAGAATAAAATAAGTGTTCTTGAATCCATTAAACAAAATGCTCAGAAGGGTGAGTCTTCTAAAGCAAAGGAGACTAAAAATGAAAAGAAGAAAGGTAAGGCCCTCGTAGCTAGATCAGATCCATCATCAACTTGGATTATTGATTCTAGTGCCTCGCACCACATGGCTTCTTTAGAGGTTGAATTCTATAGCATTGAACCATGTGGCATGTCCCAAATCACTTTGGGTGATGACACTCATGTGTCAGTTTCTGGTAGTGGATCAGTAGAGATAGAAGGTGGAACATTTAACCAAGTGTTGAGTGTTCCCAATCTCTCTACCAATCTCCTATCAGTTTACCAAATCACCCACCTTGGTGAAGGAATGCGAGTGGAATTTGGTCCTAACTCAGTGATCATTCATGAGCTTAACTCTGACTGCACTGTGGCTGAGGGAAAGGTGGATCACCGTTCACGGTTGTATACCTTTTCCCACTTCTCTTCTGATTTGATGCCCAATGCCTTGCTCACTCATGCAAATGAGGTTAGCAAGCTATGGCATGAGCATTTTGGGCATCTAAATTATCGTTACCTTGAACAATTGAGCCAAAACAAAATGGTCAATGGGTTACCCCGAGTTAAGTTTTCTAAAGGTCTTTGTGAGGGTTGCACCCTCGGAAAGCACCTTGAAAAAAACTTTGATAAGGGAAAATCCTGGAGAGCTACTCGTCCCTTGGATCTTGTTCATAGTGATGTTTCTGGCCCCTTTCCATCTCCTTCTTTCACTAGAGCTCTATATATACTAACCTTCATTGATGACTTTTTGCATTATACTTGGGTATATTTTCTTAAGCTTAAGTCTGAAGTCTTTGAGCATTTTCAAAACTTTAAGGCTCTTGCTGAGAAACAAGTGGAACGGTCTATCAAGGTTCTTCAAACCGACAATGGAGGTGAGTATGTGAGAAATAGGTTTGAGGATTTTTGTACTTTTGAGGGGATTTCTTTGCAGCATATAGTTGCTTACAGCCCTTCCCAAAATGGAGTTACAGAAAGAAAGAACCGAACTCTAAAGGAGATGGCTACTTGTATGGTTCACTCGAAGTCCCTTCCTCCATAGTATTGGGCTGAAGTAGTGAATTGTGCTTGTTACATTCAGAATCATGTTCCACACAAGGCAGTAAGAGGGATGACACCCTTTGAAGCCTGGTTTGGACACAAGCCTGATGTTGAGCACTTTTGAGTCTTCGGATCCAAGGCTATGGCTCAGATTCCCAAGAAGAAATGCAAGGCATTGGATCCACAATCCAAACCTTGTATCTTTGTCAGGTATCCTGATGGTGTGAAGGGATATCGATTGTTGAACCCTACAACCCATGAGCTCTATATTGAGAGGAGTGTGAAGTTTGATGAGTCATCCTTGAATTTTACTTCCACTGAGGTTCTTTTTCCCACTGATTCAGATTCTGACTCATCAGATGATGATGTTGTTGAGTGAGTTCCTCCTCTCCTTGCTCTTCTTGATCCTCAAACTTCTAAGTCTTCTGATTATGACAGTAGTGATGATGAGGAATATGTCCCTTCTCACTCAAGTGAAGAATCTTATAACTCTGAGCTTGAACCTTCGGGACCTCTTTGGGCCAGGAAAAACTTTACAAGTGCTGGAGATTTAGTTGGAGATCCTTCAGATGAGAGACGTACTTGCTCGAGTTTCATTGGACCCCACTCCTTCTTCACCTCTACTTCTGATCCACCATCTTTCCAGGAAGCTTCTGGGATTCCTGAGTGGGATTCTGCTATGGATGAGGAGTATTCCTCACTCATAAAGAATGACACTTGGGATCTTACCCCTCTTCCAAAAGGAAGAAAAATTCATTCAGTGTAGGTGGATATATCAACAAAGTATGGAGCCAATGGAGAAGTCAAGAAGTATAAAGTGTGACTTGTAGCTAAGGGTTTCTCCCAGGTAGTTGGGGTTGATTACTCAGGAAACCTTTGCTCCAGTTGTGAAGATGACTTCCATTCGACTGACCCTTGCCATCGCTGCCACTAACAGATGGGAAGTCCACCAGATGGACATTAAGAGTGCCTTCCTTCATGGGGACCTAGAGGAAGAGATCTATATGGAACAACCTCTGGGTTATGTCCATGATCCATCCCTCATTTGTCAAGTTAAAGAAGTCTCTCTACGGCCTTAAACAAGCCCCTCGGGCTTGGTATGCCAAGATGGACTCCTTTTTACTTACATCAGGGTTCACTCAGTGTTACTCTGACCCAAATGTGTATATTCTATAGCAAGATGACTCCATGCTTATTCTTGTTCTCTATGTTGATGACTTGTTGATCATGGGTAGCTCTTCCTCTATCATTGATTCTGTGAAGATCTCCTTGGCCAACAAGTTCTCCATGTCTGACTTAGGATTGCTTCATTACTTTCTTGGGATCTAGATTTCACAATCTGACTTGGGAATTATGATCTCACAGCCTAAGTACTCTCTTGATTTGCTTGCTCAGTTTCACATGTCTGATTGCAAGTCCTCACCTACTCCTTTTCTTTCCAGGGTCAAGTTGGTTTCTGATTTCTCTTCCCCCTTGGTTGATGGTACCCTTTATCGGTAGTTGGTGGGGAGCTTGATCTACCTTACTCACACTCAGCCAGATCTATCATATGTTGTCAGCATCGTGTCCAGATTTATGCAGGAGCCTCATGAGCTGCAT
This sequence comes from Taxus chinensis, assembly GCA_019776745.2. Classification (NCBI taxonomy): domain Eukaryota; kingdom Viridiplantae; phylum Streptophyta; class Pinopsida; order Cupressales; family Taxaceae; genus Taxus; species Taxus chinensis. The sequence continues at coordinate 42,282 of JAHRHJ020000213.1, read as the reverse complement.
TTAAAAGTAGCAAAGTGGATCCTTCACTATGTTTGTGGCACTCACACAGATGGTATTCATTACTTAGGAGGGACTGAGATTGACTTGGTTGGATTTACAGACTCAATTGGGCTAGTGATCTAGATCATCAGAAGTCTACCTCAGGCTATAGTTTCACTCTTGGTTCAGGTCCTGTCAGTTGGTCTAGCAAGAAGTAGAACACCATTGCCATATCATCAACAGAAGTAGAGTACAGAGGAGCAGTTAACGCTACCACAAAAGTTGTTTGGTTATAGGGTATCTTGACAGAGTTTGGCATCCACTTTCGGTGGCCTACCATTATCTACTGTGACAACATGAGCACTATCTCTATTTGTAGAAATCCAGTTCAGCATCAGTGGGTGAAGCACATTGAGATTCACATGCACTTCATATGGGAGCTGATACATGAAAACATCATCGACATACAGTATGTTCAGACAGCTGATCAGGTTGTAGACATATTCACCAAGCCCTTCACTGAGGTGAAATTTCTTCACTTGCAGTCTCTTCTTGGGGTGAGGTCTGTTGCAGCCACCCATCTTCTTTGGGCTATATAGTCCTCCTTCTTCTCCTCTTCTTCTTTCCAGAAATATGTTGTTTGTATATGGGCACCTTATCAGGCCTTTAGTTTTCGGGCCCCATTGACACATCTTTCTTAGTTGTCTAGGGGAGTCTTCTTTTCTATTCTGACTTACCATGACCTCTTCCTAGGCTTCGATGAAGGGGGGGTGTTGGTGTGTGTGACATGCCTAGTCATCATCCACATCACCTGGTGAGTCATCTCACCTTGTGAGAGTCATAGGTCTTAGGAAGTCAAATGACAAGTGTCAAATTCTATCATAGTATCTGTCATTTCATTTACAACAGTGCATCATAGGAGTTACATTTTTTATTTGGAATTGTAACTCCTCCTTTAGTGGTGTCATATGCATCAGTCACGTCATATGTGTCAGTGGCATCATTGATATTATTTCCTTGTTTAGGCATGGGGGTTACACAACACCCCTATTTGTACTTCCTTTTTTTGATCTATGAGTATGAGCAGACCTGTTTTCTCATTTGCATATTCTTTCCATTGTTTTCAATCTTTCTTATTGCATTGGAGCTTGACGTTACCATCGGAGAGTGAAACTTCATTGTGGTGTATTGTTTTTTCACATTTTCTATTCATGAATCCCTCTTTCAACCACTATCTCTTAAGAGAATTCAATCTAGTCTTTTTAATTCCTATAGTAGGACAGTTATAACATTTCTTTTTAACTAGGGAATTCTATGTCAAGTTTTATGTCATCCTTGAAATATTTTTTACAAGGGCTTCAAATCATCATTGAGCTACTTCCATGTATTTTATTATAACCTTATCAGCCAAAGTTTCTAGGAAGACAAGAATAGAACAAGTCTTTTAAATCTTCTTACAACAAGTAGAAAGAAAGTTGAAAGAACATAGATTCTGTATGAAAATGTATCAATATTCTTCACACCATGCATTACTCAAGCATTCAGAGCTTTCAGATAATTTTCCTTTCCCATTCTTGTCTTCAAAAGGATATCACAGGGGTATTGAAGGCATCATTTACGATACTGACATTTCCTTTCAACTAAATTCACTCTTAATTGCATGGATGTAAGTAAAACCTTGCTCACTGTTTTCAGAATATGTGTCACTCTGGTCAGGAAGATCTAGGAATGTATTTGAAACTTGACCAGATGTTCTAGATGAAATACATGGACCTCCTGTAGAATGTTATAAACAAACTAGAATAACATGTCTTATTCTTATAGCTCTTGTCACTGAGTTGGGCAAGGAATAAAATGAGATATAAATAACTTTCCCAATGTTCATGTTTCATTTGAAAGGTCTTCTAAGCACTTGAATACATTATTCAAGGGGCACATCCACTCTAGAAAATTGAAATCCACTTACAAAAGATTTCATCCTGACTTAACATTTCATTCATGATCTTGAACCTCTATCCAAAAATATGGCCTTCAACAATGAGAAATTTCAAAAGAAATGCGATGACAGTCATTTTCAACCAACTGTACACATTCTTTGAACCATTGTATGATAAAGAAATATTTCACCTCACATTCATCATTTTCTTTCATTATTTTTTCAATACCCTGTCTAACTTCCCTAATAGTATCAATTACTAGTTGAGCCAAATTTGTTATCAAAAAGAATGACCTAACAGTTTCTGATGTCATAAATAGTTTTCACTCTTTCAAAACCCTAAATTAAGGTATCACACAGTACCTCCTACTAGAAATATGACATATTTTTCAGCTATTTCGTAAAATGTTTGAGTGGAATCTGGAACATGGAGGATTTTATAGGATTCTTGAATCATATCTTCACCTTTCCAAGGTAATGATAGATACATCATATTTGAATGGCAGTTGCATTGAACTGAATCATTATTTCATGCAAAATTCTTCAAAAGTGATTGTACATCTAGAAACTAAGAATTTAGAAACCATTTATGAGATGACATTATCTAATTCTCCAAGACATATTGGAAGTTACATGGATGACTTGAGTTCCAGAGACCTCATGTAATGGTTTATAATCTGTAAATTTGAGTGGTGCATGCCTCACCAAATTGGGATATGGACTGAATTTGACAAGGTATTCAAGAATACTAATAGTGAAGCAAGTGCATTTTACACCCATGAACTAAGTAAAGTGGTCTCTGAAATTTTTTCCATTCATGTCAATACTGAGAAAATTCTTTGGCTCAATTTCACCACTTCATAGTTTATTCTATTTGGTCCTATATCCATGTTGTCATGATTGATCAAGGCATTACAACTGGAGATCCAAATCTCTTAGGGTGCAAGTGTGTTAACATGCATTGCGAAACACTCTCTTCAGGATAGTCTTGACCATCAAAAATTGAATGAATCACAATGCCATATGCATATACTTATGGTAGAAGGCTCACACACATTTCCATGTGACTATATAACTGAGGTCCTTCGCATTCATTGAGCACTTTTAATCCATTTGAAACAACTACGTACCTTCATATGCCAGAGCATTCACACTAAGACATGGTGAGTCTAGAAGCAAGTACCTATAAATTCAAGAAATAAGTGCCTTAAACTATGATTTATGACGCATGAGGAACATCATAAATGAGCTCAATAAGATACTATAGCAATGAGGAAGCTGGACATTGGAGTCTCAAAATCACTTTTTATCTCTTACCAATTTTGTGCATTACCCAGGAGCCTTTAGATGAAAAACTGCTCCACCAGAATGCTCATAAATTTTCAACTCTACATCATCATTTTGAGAAAATTGTATTCCTTTCACTGATGAGGGTTATATTATGATAATTTGCATCCAAAAATTACTTCTATTATTCCATTAAAAGGAGATCGTATAATTTTGGTTTGAAGGCTAAGAAGCCAGGTAGCTCAAAATGAGTTTTTTAAAAAGCCTAGTTTACAATAAAATCACGATATAGCTTGAACAAATGACGTAACTTTGACCATGAAATTTTACATCGAAGAATCAGAGAAAAAAGTATCCTCTATCATCTCCTATAGTTTCTAGAAGGAATAATACATGGGGGGAACTTTTCTAGTCCCATCTCATTTGCATCATCAGAACATTGTTTGTTCTCAACACTATTCTCTGATTTGACATACAAAACTGACTTCTTGGAGCTGAGATGAGTCTAACCGTTACTAATCACATGTTGTAGATGCTCTTTTAACACCTCTCCCATGATTTTATTAACCTTTACCATTGTGTTTGATCTACTTTGAACATACCTAAAATTAGATGCTGCCACTCACCATCCAAGACCATGTCTTCTTGAAACCTCATGAAGGTCATTTTTAACATCTAAACAACATGGTGAGCTCAAGAATGATCTTGCAATATACATAGGTATTCCATAAATTACAACAATTGGAAAAGTCAATAGGTGTGCAACATGGGACGAGTGCATTTTTTGAGCCTCCAGAGGCATGTTTTGGCATATCTATTGGGAATTTTTTTAAGAGCTATAAATCTACTAATGTGCTCTAGTAGTCAATGTTTTATCCACCTATGGTTCCTTAGAATTCTCCAACAGTTTTGGGACTCCAAGTGGGATGAGTATTAAGATGCTCACATTTTATCATTGGTAAGTTTTGGTGTGTAACTTAGTGATTCTAGAACCTTTGGAGTGCTTCCCCATCTTCAACACATCTAGGTGATTCCTAGCATCAAGATCTACTGAGTTTAGCAGTCCTGCCACACACTCTATTTCATGAGAAGGTATTCAAACTATACAATGCATAGAAGTTGAGAGAATTTATTCTGAATATCTTCAGTTGTCTCTAAGAAAAATAAGTAGTTTGACTCATGCTCATGTCTAACATGATCTTGCACACAGTGGCTATACTCAAAAGTATTCCATTCTTTACTAGTGAGAATAAAGTTACCCCTAGAGAGCATATTCAAGACATTGAAAATGTATGCTGTATTCATTTAGTTATAAAGGATGATGTAGCTATAAGGTTGTTTGCTTCTTTACTCAAAAGCAAAGCTCTTAAGTGGTAGAAAAGTTTAAGACTTGCTTCTATCACTAAATGGGATGGACTTGACACTACACTTTATACTCAGTTTGAGGAGAAATCTAACAACATATCCTAGAGATCAATATTCAAGAATTTTCAAATGTATGTTGTATTCATTTAGTTACTAGAGGATGATGTAGCTATAAGGCCATTTTCTTCTTTACTCAAAAGCAAAGCACTTAAGTGGTATAAAATTTTAAGTCTTGCCTCTATCACTAAATGGGATGGAATTGGCACTACACTTTGTAATTGGTTTGAGGAGAAATATGAAAACATATCCTTATTAGAAAAACTCACAATGATCAAGAGAGCTCCTAATGGGCTCATGGCTGATTTTAACTTCATATTTCAGAAGACATGGACATAATGCTAGCTCCTCTTAAGGCCAAATCCACAAGGTACTTTTATTTATTTCTTAAGATCTTTGAATTATTATATTGTAGTAATGATACAATCTATGGGTGTTTTGTAGCTTCATGATTCCTATCCCATAGCCATTAAGGTAGAAAATTACCTAATCCAAGGTGGGAAGATAACCCCTAGACTATCTATGCCCTTATTTCTTGAACTATGCGTCAAGTACCTCAGTCGTCTGTTCCTCCTATTCCTGAGCAGAGTTCCTAACCCATTGCCTCCACATCATATTCTCCCCAAAGAAAAAAAAGATGAAGAAATTAAATCCTTGATTATAAATCTATCTAAAAAGTTATATCGTTAGAAAAGAAATGACGTAATCCTTTAGAAGTAACTCTAATTAAGGATACAATCAAAGTCATCATCCCTTTATAAATTAATATCCAAATCAAAGGTATGGGTAGAATAAAAAGAATGATATATGACATGTCATAATGTGCACCTTTCTCTCAGAAAGTCCCTCCTGCACAACCCATTCCAGTGCCCAGTTCAAGCAAAGCACTAATTCCAATACATACCAACATGGTCCAAGAGATGAAATGGTTGATTTCCTTGCAATTTTCCTCACAATCAATACAAATATGAAAATTTCTCACTCACACATGTCTTCTTGATTAAGAGTGCTTTAGGTTATGAGCCTTTCACTAGCACGCACAAACCATAAAATGAAGAAGTTCCAGAAATTGTTCCTGAAACCAACCTTATGTTCTTTAGTATCTAGGAATTCTATGTAATAAAATCAAGCTATGGAAAGCTCAAATAGGCTTCACGTGTAGGTTTTTGACAACAAAAGGTCCAATAAGAGAATATTAGAAAATAGCATGTAACCCTTAACTTTTATCCTTCAAAGTGATCCTTCGAAAGAAAAGAGATGCAACCCATCATCCTAACAGTTCTGACACACATGTTCCTATGCACGTGAGGTCGCACACAATATTTCAATTGAATCCAAACATGTGCCTCCTTTGGTAGGTTAAGCCTCTACGTGGCTAAGGCCCTACCTCTACAATAGAAAAATCAATAAAGGATGCTACCATGCCTCAAATAAATAAGTTCCATGGGCATTCCATTTAATATTATTGACTAGATGAAGAATTTAAATGTGAATGGAACAATGTGAGATGCCTTGACCATTCCATCTCAGTGTGACATGATGTATGAATCTCTTATGCAACTTCCTAGGCATTGATGACTAGTTATCCAAAGGCCTTAATCTGGTGTCAACATTTATCAAGAAGAGGAGAAAAAAGTAAGAAAAAGTGTTAAAATCCCACCCTTCTACATGTTCTTGATAGTAGACGAACATCTTGTTCACAATGGTATGATTGACTCATGGGCTAGTACTTTTGTCATGCCTAAGAAAATTTCTGATCTCCTAGGTCTCAAATAAAAACCTATGTCTAAAGGAGTCTTGAAAACTTGATGGCTCAATTGATTATTACCCTAGGATTCATCAAAGATATTTATTTAACCCTCCATGCATGTTCTAGTCTAACTATAACATAAGATGTGTCAATCATTGAACTACCGCCTTTATTTTCCATTTTCCTATCAAGATATTTCACAACCAAGGTGGGAAGATACTTTTCTTCAGATTGGTATCATATGTTACTAAGAAAAAATTATGGTGCTTGGTTTACCATACAAGATGATCCTATGTTTTCTTATTGTGCTGAATCATATGACCCTTCCCCTTCTTAAGAAAATTTACCTCATCCAAGAAGGCCAAGAAAAAGATTTAGTTTCAGAAGAGTATCCTATTCTTCCTTCTATACCTGATCTAATATTAGATGAATGGTCAAGAGAACACTGTGAATTTGATCCCTATGATACAACTGTTGAAACTAGTATGGGTACCTATTGCATCTTTAAAGAAGAAGCCACGTGGCCTACCTCACTCAATAAAAATTCTAGATTATGGAAGATGTACTTTGATGGTTCTAAAATAAGAAATGGTGCAGGCAAAAAATTTATTCTCACCTCTCCCAAGAGTGAAAAAATCTTCTTCTCGTACATACTGTAGTTCATATGCTCGAACAATGTGGTAGAATACGAAGCATTTGTGCATGGTCTTGTTGGTAGGAGTTTAGGTATAAATCGTGAAGTTAAGGAGATATCCACAAAAAGATAAAGACAACCACAATAAACCAAGGAAGTCACAGAATGAAGTAAAGCCGTGAATAAAGGATAAAAACTGCCGAAGACTACAAAGCCGTAGTACATAGAGAAAGTCCATGTAAGGAAGTGACCTTTGAAATAAATTATATTTTGTATATTTATTGTAATCAATGTATTATGTAAATTGTGCAGCATGAAAGACATATGTGACTGCCATTTTGAGATTTTGTAGGAGAGATAGGATACTTGAGATATAATGAAAAGGATGTATGATGTAACTATTATTATTGAATAAATAAAGATTGGAGTTTGGAGTAAAATTTTTTATGTGTTTTCATTTACATTTCTGTTCATAGATTAGATGTGGTGTATTTCATGTGTACATCCTTAACCATGATCAATTACTTCCTAAGCCCTACAATCTTGTTGGGGTTTTAGGTCAACATTTGGTGTCTGAGCCTAGGTTTCTCATGTTAAGTGGATGTTAGGAAAGATCTCACCACCTGGATACTGGAAACCTGCATTATTAGAAATTGAAAATTGGTGGGAAAAGTAGATCAACATATTTGTGAAAGGGGAATCAAAAAGACAGAAAATCACCTATAAAGCGGTAGAAGTAGAAACCTTTAGAGAATTCAGAGAAGAATTTTGGTCTTATTTTCCTCATCAATTGTGGCCTTACTTATTAGCACATGCAAAAAGGACCAAATGGAAGCACATGTATTTGAGACAACCTTTTGAGTGGACTGCAGAAAAATTAACAATAGTAAAATACCTCAATGAACCATGGACCAGAGAAATTGACTATTGGTATGAGACTACATTAGATTCTTTTATAATCACATGGGAAATACAGGGTTGGATGAGCTTTGACAATAAGAAACAAGAAGTGTTAAGTGGAGCCCACAATCATTTCCTTTCTTAATCAAGGTGTTAATGATCAAAAAGGATTAATTAGAGAAGCAGACAAGTTCCTTTAGGGGGACAAGAACAGCGGGATGGCAGACGCAAAGGGTGTGATCCCAAAATCATGACTGATCAAAATTAATGGGGCATTGGTTGGGGTGGCAGAAATAGGCCGACATGAGAAAAAGGAGAAAAATGAAAAATATAGAAAAGTTAGAGGGTTAGAACAGGAGGATTAAGAAAATTAAAAATAAAATTAGGAGATAGTTAAAATGAAGGGAATGCAAGAGAGAGCGAGATTAGCTATAGAAAAGGAATTAAAAGAAAAGGAAGAAAGACATAAACTGAAAGAGAGAGAGCAAAGAAGATGAAAGAAAGAAAGGAGAAGTTGAATAAGGTTAAGAAAGGAGAAGAGAAGGTAGAGAAAATAGAAGATTCACCCACATCAAGTGGAGGCCAGCAATTGGCTCACCCAGAAATGGAGGCAGACACTTCAAGTCTCGTTATAATACCCACATCTTGTGGAGACCAATTAGGTTTTATTACTCCATGGAATCCCATGGTACAATATACTGTGAAAATTCTAATTCGACAATAAATGACGAGAGAAGCAATATTAGCAAGAGATTTACAACAATTGGTAGGAATTTTAGATCCAACATTCAAAAGAGTTTTAGAAGTAGAAATATGGAAAGAAGAGGAGATGAGAACTCCATTAATGATTAAAGAAAAAGGAGAAGAAGAGGAAGAGGAAGTTAGTATTATGAGGAACTTGTTAGAGGAATTTGGCGAGAAAGTAGAGATAGTGGATGAACATGATAAAGAAAAAGAAAGTATAGATACACAAGAAGAGGAGGAGATAGAAGTGATAGAAGAGAAGATTGAAGAAAAGGATAGAGAAGAGGACCAGGAAAGGAAAGAAGAAAAAAATAAAAAAAAAAGCAATGAAGAGTTAGAGGTAGATCATAGACTAAGGAATATTAAAGATAGAAAAGTAGTTATTGATAATGTTAGTTATGAAAAGACACTAAATAAAGAGATATTCCCCAACCACGTGAATTTAAAGGATATGACCCCCCAGAGTGGATGCCATTCCATGTGCCACTTGAGACACCGATTGAGAATCTACAAAAATAAAGAAGTCTGGGAGAGAGATATCAAATATTGCAGGAAGAGAGTCAGAAGAGACAAGAGAAAGTCAGAGAGTTCCAAGAAATACTAGGAGAAATTTATTTTGACATTGAATTAAGAAGAGATAAAGGGAGAAGGAGAAGTCTAAAACCCATTCATAACTAGACACAGAAAGTAAAGCAAGTTAAGCAACAACCTGTTGTTCAACCTAGAACCAATACATGAGAAAAAATGGCCTAGAAGATCAAGATGTCAATCTTGTATAAGAATTCTAATGATGCATTGGAACACTTGTTCCTCTTGAACATCTACTAGAAAATAAATAACACCACAAATGAGGCTGCTAAGATACAATATTTTTCATGGTCATTAAGGGATGATGCACTGCATTGGTATATGAGACTGACTTCTCAAGGAACAAAATCATGGGCTGATCTTGAGAGGGAATTTAAAATAGAATTTCATTTCCTAGAAGCCCCATCAGAAGGAGTAAGAAAGATGAGAGATTTGGTACAAAGAGAAGGAGAATCAGTGAAGGAATTCAGTCAAAGGTTCAATATTGTTACTAGAAAATTGGAAGATCCCCTAATAGATAAATAAAGAATTGAGTGGTTCACTTCAGGGCTACTTCCTTATCTTAGGGCCACATTAGATTCACAACAGTTTAAAATGTTCTCAGAAGCAATTGAAATGGCAATTAAAATAGAATCCCATCCATGGAGAAGAGAAGGGGAAACTTCAATGAAGACTGAATTAGAGAGAGTACAGTTAGAACTAGCAAAATTAAAATTGCAACAGGAGATTCAGAGAACTGAAGGATTAAGAAATAGTTCCCCTCTGAAGAATAATATGAGACCAAAGATATGGTGTACAATATGTTTCACCAAAGGACATAGTAGAATTGAATTCCCATATGCTGAGAACATAAAGAGAATAGCCACCACAAGAGTGCATTCATCATAGAGAGCATCCTCTAGTAACACACTACCATCTGAAAGGACATGGTGTGGAATCTATAGGCTTTGGGATCAACACACTCAGGAAACTTGTCCTCTATTAGAAGTAGCACCTATACAAATCAATTGATGTATTGTACCACATTTTTTTCTTACAAAGATTATCACCATACTTACCCTTCGGTTGATGCATTGGATGATTTGAAGGATTATGCTGCTAGGAGAGCTATGACAGTAATGTAGAATACAACACCTAACCCTCCTCCTACATAACCACAAGTGATTACAAAACCTACCTCACACAACCATCTTAATAAATGATAACTGCACCACAATACCCAAATCAGCAAATTGGTCAGCCCCAACTTGGTGGTGGATACCAGGGAAACAATTACAACCCCAATTACCAAGGTTACAATGATGGGGGTTTACATGGAGGGTATCGAGGAGGATTTTGAGGAGGCTTCAGGGGAGGATACAAAGGAGGTTATAGAGGTGGCTATGAAAATTATCAAGGAGGTAGAGGTTACCAAGGAAACCAAGGATATAATGATGGTGGTTACCATGGAGGGTATAATCAAGGAGGTGGATACCAAGACAGGAGACCAATGAATTGCTATAAATGTGGGCAAGATGGACACTTGGCTAGAAACTATACAGAACCTGATCCATGCAGATTTTTCCATAAGAAAGGACATGATGCATTCCACTTTCTAGAAGCCGCGCAATTATATAGAAGCAGATCAACAAGATCAGAGACATTAGCAGAAGAAGCTCAAAGGAAAGTACAACATATTACTTGAATTCCTTGGGATGAGGAAACTATAGCTAAAGACAAATCCGCAAGGGCTTCCTCATCAGGAACTACAGAAGAAGAAAGGAAGGAAGAAGCAAAATAAAGTTATAGAAGGAGGAAGTCAGAAAAAGGTGAAAAGAAAATTGAAGAACCAGGGTATAGGGTTGCGGTCACAACTAGAAGTGCCACTAAAAATGAGGTGGTCCCTAAAAAGAAGAAAATAATAAGACTACCACAAGAACAACACTCCTCCAATGAAGAGGAATGGAAACCAAAGGATATTAGACCTGAATTACATTACAAAGAAGTTGAAAAAAATAAAGAAATTATCCACAAAGCACAAACTATTGAAGAAAGAGGGAAAAATTATTTTGTAGAAGAAGAGGTTAGAGCCTTAAAGGAAATAGAAAAATTAACCATCAATAATGGGTTAATAGAGAAACTGAAACAATTCAATAAATACTGGAATAAAGAAGATAGGACACATCATGTCCACAGAATCGAGGGAGGATACAACAAGAAGAAAAGGAATATATTCCAGACCCAACGAACATGGTGGAAATCCGCCATCTATCTAGATGTTGACATCTTTGATACCACTATCACTAAAGTACTATTGGATCTTGGCATGGATGTCAACATGATGTCCAAAACTACATGGGAAATGCTTGGAAGACCAATGTTGGAACCCATAGGATACTTTATTAGACTAGCAGAAATGGATCATCAAGACAACCATTGGGATTCCTAAAGAATGTGGTAGTAAAATTCATGGGAAAAAAAATATGGTGAATTTTGAAGTTGTGGAGAATGTATTTGAAAATCCCTCTTACAATGCCATTTTAGCCTTGGAATGGTTTGTAGACTGTAATGGAACACTAAGCTCTGAAGAAGAAGAGGTGACCTTGAGCACGGATGGCATATGTGTTCACGTACCTTTACATGAGGGAATGAGTGTTGCATGGGTAGAAGAGATATGGAACGATACAAAAGAAGAATACTTTGATGAAATACAAGGGGTATATGCTTTAAATAAGTTTTCTAGTATTGATAAGGAGTTTGAACCAAATTCAGATGGAAAAATATCAGTTAAGTCAGAAGATACTACTGAGAGCTCAGACAATGCGGTGGAGGCATGGATACATGGGTTCCCCAAATCAAGGACCCAAAAATTACATTATGTGAGAAGGATACCACCAAGAATCATCACTTTAGATGATAGCTACTATGCCGCAGGTGACATTTTTGTGCCCGCCAGAGAGACATTTGAAGAAGAAGAAGGATATTTTTCAGCTCTAGAGGAAGAAGAAAAAGAGATATTTATGCCAGCCAGAGAGGAGTTTTCCATGGAAGAAGAAAATATGAAAACCTTCCAATCAAGAGGGTATATAGATTGAGCCGCGGAGCATCTCATCAGATGCTACCAAAATATTCAGGCTTTGGAGATTTAGAGGGATATATCAAGATCATGGAGAGGATATTTCTGAATGAAAAAGTAAGGATGGAAGCATTGGATGACACCCTGACAATAAATTCCACAAGTTAGTGGGTGGCACATAAAACTACCATATCTCATTGGAAATCAGTCACTATACTACTGAAAGCTAGATTCTTGGAAAGTGAAGGATATTATGCCACGATCCCTGAGTATACTGGAGAAACAGATCCGCAGAAACATATTCAGGCCTATGAACAACATTGGAAGTTATGTGGGGAAACCTCTCCCCTATTATGGACTCAATTGTTTGTATGGACCCTCGGGCCCATACCATGGTCATGGTATACACACCAAGAGGTTAGGTGGGAAACAAAAGATTGGGAACATATTGTGAAATATTTCTGCCATACCTTTACCTTTTGGGATGTGGATTTAAACATTTTGAGGGCTCTCTAGAAGATCATAACATTTTTATTTATGACCCCTGAGGAAGCTATAAAATAATTTTCAAAGAATGAAGAAGAGGCAGAATGGGAGATCTTGAAGCCCCAAGAAAGCCCAATAAAGATAAAAGAGCTGGCAAGATGTTACAATGTAGAGAAACAAGACAAAGAAGAAAAACCAGAGAACTTAAGATACAAAGTCATAGAAGATGAGAGATCAGTGGTAGAAAACAAAGATGAAGGAGAAAAATACTATTATCAGCCATTGAAAATAAGGAATGAAAACATTGGGACAGAAGGAACTGAAAAACTGGCCAAAATTGGAGATTATTGGACAGAAGAAGAAGTAGCTAAAGTAGTGGAGTTGCTACAAGAATTCCAAGACATCTTCCCAAAGGATTTCAAAGAATTGAAAGGGATAAAACAAGAACTTGGAACAATGAAGATTCAGATCAAGGAGGGGTTCAGACCAATGAAGAAAAGACCATACAGACTAAACCCAAATTTGAAGGTAAAGGTGAAATCTGAAATAGACAAAATGTTGAGTGTTGGGATCATTAAACCAGTCGATGATGCAGAATGGATCAGTCCCATGGTGATCCAAAACAAAAATACTGGAGAGATCCACATTTGCGTAGACTATAGGGAGTTAAATAAAGCTTGTGTACATGATCCTTTTCCAACCCCCTTTTCAGAAGAGGTACTAGAAAATGTAGCTGGCAGAGAAGTGTATTCTTTCATAGATGGTTTCTCTGGGTACCACCAAGTCAAAATTACTCTGAGGATCAACCAAAAACCAAATTTTCCACTGAATGGGGATCCTTAATGTATACAGTCATGCCATTTGGACTGAAAAATGCACCGGCAAGTATTTAGTAGGATCATGATAAATGATTTCAAATATTTCATTCATGATTTTCTAGAAGTTTATCTCGATGATTGGACATTTATGGCCTATTGAAGAATCACATACAAGTCTTGAGATTGATGTTTCAAAGGTGTAGAGCATTACAAATTTATTTGAACTTGAAAAAATGTATTTTCTTGACTCCTTTTGGTACTCTATTAGGCCACATAATATGCAAGGAAGGTTTGTTAATTGATCCTATGAAGACTTCAGTGATTGTAAATATACCACTGCCAAAAACTCAAAAGGACGTAAGGAAAATCTTGGGATATACTGGATATCATAGGAAATTTATCAGAAACTATGCAGAAATAAGTGCTCCTTTAGAAGAGTTGTTGAAGAAAAGAACCAATAAACAAATTCCTTGGTCTAAAGAGTGTGCAGATGCATTTGAAGTTTTAAAAGATAAAATTCTACATGCACCAATATTGATCTTCCCTGATTGGAAGGTACCATTTCATGTTCATGTGGATGCATCTGGAATAGCAATTGGAGTTGTGTTGACACAACCGAGGGAGAAAATGGACCATCCAGTAGCATTTGCTAGTAGGAAGTTGGCAAAGGCAGAAAGAAACTATACCACAACAGAAAGAGAGGCCCTAAGTATGGTATACACTTTGATGAAATATAGACAGTACTTACTTGCCACTTCCTTCACATTTTACACCGATCATGAACTGCTGAAATATCTACTGAATAGACCAGTATTACAAGGAAGAATTTTTCGATGGCTGATGCTCTTCCAAGAATTTGACTTCACTGTAGCAGTGAAACCTAGAAAGCTAAATTATGGCCCTGATTATTTATCAAGGATCAAGAATGGAGAAGATGAAGGACTGATAGAGGATGATTTTCCTAGAGCACACTTATTCCAAATTGAGGCCATACCAAAGGAATTTGATGAAATTTCTCAGCTTCTACATACAGGAGAATTTCCAAGTGATTACACCCAACAAAAAAAGAAGAGTTTGTTGATGAGAGCATTCCCATTTACTTTAATCCAAGGACAATTGTACAAAAAGGGACAAGATGATGTCCTAAGAAGGGTAGCACTAGAGCATGAAAGGAAAAATATATTGGTGGAAGCACATGAAGGGATAGCTGGCAGACATAATGGAGGAGAACAAACAACAAGAAAGGTGATGATGGTCAGGTTGTGGTGGCCCACATTGTTTAAAGATGCTCATAAACATGCCAGAACCTGTGATATTTGTCAAAGAGTTGGAAAACCAAATGCAAGAGATGAAATGCCACTCAAACCTATTTTGGCATTGGCCCCATTTGAGAAATGGGCTATTGATTTCATAGGACCCATCAAACCAGCCACCAAACACTCTCAAGAAAGATTTATCATCACTGGAACAAAATATCTAACAAGGTGGGTAGAGGCAGTTCCCACAACAGATTGTAATGTAAAAACAACAACTAAATTTTTGTATGAAAACATAATTACAAGATTTGGATGTCCATTAAGTATCACCAGTGACCAATGTAAGCACTTTGTCAATGAAACCATCCAAGAATTACTAAGCAGGTTCATGATTAATCATAATAGAAGTACTCCATACCACCCGCAGAAAAATGGAATAGTAGAAGTGTTTAACAAGGTATTGGAGAAGGTCGTAATGAATTTTTTTTGCTCTAAACTACTTATTGGGACTCTGAAGATACCCACCACTCTATGGGCATACCACAACATACAAGAGGCTCACAAAGTATTCTCCATTCAGATTAGTATACGGATTGGAAGTCGTGGTCCCCATAGAGTTTGTTCTGCCTAGTTTGAGAGTTGTTGTAGCATTTCAGATGACAGAAGATGATTCCTTACATGAAAGATTGATAGAACTAGAAAAGTTAGATGAGAAGATATTTATAGCCACATACAATCAAACACAGGAGAAGAGAAGACAAAAGGCATGACATGACTGCCACATCAAGAAGAAACAATTTGACATAGGATATCAGGTACTCCTTTACGACAGTAAATACAAGTATCTAGGGAAATTGAAGGTTAGATGGTTGGGGCCATATCTTATCAAAGAAATACTACCTTCAGGAGTGGTAAAACTACAAACCTTGCAGTTAAAAGAGCTACCAGGACATGTGAATGGAGCAAGGTTGAAGACATATGTGACTTAGCAATATAAAAAAAAGAGAAAAAAATACCGACCTATTTGAAAACTGGAAATTTGGTGGGTAGGTCAAGGGGTAGGATGAAAACCCACAAGGGCATCTCTACCCTTAGAAAAATAAAAAAAAAAGGAGAAGAAAAGAAGAACACTGACCTATTTGAAAACTGATAATTTGGCGGGTAGGTCGAGGGGTAGGATGAAAACCCACAAGGGCGTCTCTACCCTTAAGAAGGAAATTGAGAATGAAAATAATAATCCATGGAGGTAGAATACTTGCGCAATAAAGGAAGAGAAAAACCGTGGAGGAATCATACCCGTAAAATAAAGGAAGATAGATAAAGGCATCAAATCCATAAAATGAATATATAACAACATTATGTGAAACAAAGAAATAAATAAAGCCGCGGATAAAAAAGAAGAATGAAACTGCAGTACGAAGAGGGAAAATAAATCATGATACAAAGAAATAAGAGAAACCGCCAAACAAAGGAGAAATAAAAATTGTAAAATGAAGCAAATCTGACAAATCCGTCAAAAGAAGGATAGAAAAATTGTAGTCCAAAGCAACAAAGGAACAAGCTGTGGAACAAACAAAAAGCCGCTGAATGAAGAAAATTAGAAAACACGAAAAATACATGGAGAAACACTGCGACTGACAGAAGAAATTTCCCATGTAAGAAGAAATAAATGCGGTAGGTGGAACAACAACAATATAAAAGGCGTTGAAGGAAGATAAACTAAGGCACAAAGAACTAAAAGCTAAGATCGAGTAAAAGTGCAAAGAAGAAAACTAGGGCACAACTAGGGTAAATTGCGAAAGGAAAATGGATGTCCCGGTCGAGATCACACAAGCAGAGCTTCCAAAGCCAAAATTTCTAAAGCACACTGCTAAATCATACAAAAATGATCTAGAAGGCACTTTTTCACACATTCCATTCAAAGTCACGTATGCCAGGGATCTGCAGAAGTATATACACTCCCAAATTCTGGAATACGATCACACAACACTCAAAGTGGAGAGAGCATTACTGTTAGAGGAAGATTCAAATACAAAGGAATTGGTGTATAAGAAGAATTCGAAAGTGATCAAGGAATTAAAAATCAATGCATGGAGTCGAATACCCTATTTTCCTAGGGCAGATTCTGTGATTCAAGTTCTATTAGTCAGGCTCCACAATCAAATGATATACTTAGACCAACCATATCAGATTAATATAGAGGTAATGACTAGGGTTACTGACTTATGGGACAAAGGGCGCTCAATAATCTCCAAAAATAAGACAGACTGAAAGAAACGACTCGAGTGATGGGTGTAACAAAATGAAAGTGGGAGTATGGATATCAGACATTGCCAATCATACATTAAGGTATGCCAGCTAAAGCCATATGTCTCAAAATTTATCATACCAATAGGGAAGATGGTGCCCATGGGCTTAGCACACAAATTTCCCTAAATATGGATCACTTTCATTCATAATATAATCTTGCAGAACCATTAGCGGCATAATTTCATGAAAATACTAGGAGAATAAAAGAGGGGAAGCACACTTTTTTCTACGGCTCATTATTGATATGTTTGGCTATGTACTTCACCAAAACCCTACCTCATAAAACCAAAACAATAGAATGGGAGGAAGATAAACCTATCTTGGAACAAATTTGTGCACACATTGCTACTCTTTATGCAATAACTCATATCACATCATCGTTAGGAAGGATTAAAAGGATTAAGCAAATCATTGGAAAAATCTAGGATATCTGAGCAAGTTGTTGCAAAATATGAAAAGGAGGTTTATTTTATCATAGACATAGATTATACATTTATTTTTCCTATAGTTCCGCGCATACAACACATACCTCCATTACCTTATGAGGCATCAGATGAACTTGGGGCTACATCTGTAGAAGCAATTAGAAGTCTTCCTGTCGACTCCACCAAAGCCAAACTATAAAATTTTGATGAGGTAATTGAAGAAACATTTGAAGAATATAGAAATAAATTCTCCACACAAATGGACAAGGAAGAGTCAAGTGAAGCCCTTCCTAAAACATACAAATGGAAGAAATCCCCTAGCATTACAAATCCCATTACAAAAAGGAAAAAATATCTAGCTAAGAAGGCAAAACTGAAATAATTCGAGGCCAACAAAGGAAAAGATGAAACATATTCTGAAGACATAGAGGAAAGTTATGAATCAGAGGAAGTATAATCATACACTCCATCACCACCACATCCATTGGACCCATCAACACCATCAATTTCAGAAGAAGCGGAACCAGTAGAAGAAATAGGACTTAGTCAACAAGCCTATAGCTATTATCAGAAATGTCTAACTACTGGCAGAATTTCACAAATTTCCCAAGAATACACTGCAAGCACAGGAGGAGAACAAATTCCTATAGTAGAATCCATAGTGTATTATCTAGAGAAGCATGCATTTATACTGGAAGATATAAGTCACTTACTTACACCATCACTGGCAGAAGAAATACATGACCAAATAGAGATAGAGAAAACGCACCGCTTGGCCGCGCTTCAACAAGAACAAACCACCCTCAAGCAGAAGAAACTTCGCACTAAGAGCGTGTTACATCGCATAAAGGAAATTTTCATAGACACAAAAATTAGGTCATACTTCCCTTGGTCCCTTTTTGAATAGCCAACTCAAACATATTCACCTAACCATGACCCTTTTACCCCATATTAATATTATTTTAATTATTTATAATTAAAGTGATACTCATCCTCACTTCCTTCATTATTTAATTACCCTAATTAAACTGATTTCCACCTCACCTAGACACCTCATTATAAACCTATTCTTAACATGTTTCCCTTTTACTAGGACTCAATATTCACTCATCATAACTAAATAAGAGTTATTCCTACCTACCTTAATGAACTAAGACTTAGTACAACCCTAAAATAACATGCCTATTCTCCCTCTAACAACATTCCCACTTATTAAAACGTAACATTCCATTTTCATCAGCGAGGATAGATAGAACTGGCCTAAAAGATTGCCAAGATCTAGAATTTTAAGTAAAACCTAGATTTCCCACCTTAACTGACACTGGTCAACCCTAAATCGATGTTGGTCACCCTAAACCAAAATCGTAGTTACCATATATTGATTTTTGTAACCTTTTTTGAGAGGTTGGCCACATTTATTGAGCTTTAGTACGAAGGAGATCTATCATGCAAGAAAGAACTAGATCCCTTTTACACTTCTACATAGCCATAACCAACACCAGGATTGATTAGAAGGTATTTGCATTCACAGTAGCATTCTAGAAAGAACTACCATATCACTGAGCACCATTCCATAGATCAATCCTCACTAGCATCTCCAACCACCTCTCTACCACTACAGGTATTTAGAACCGTTCTGAACTCCAAGTAAGTTTGTTTCTCCTCTATCACTTGTAGTTGTATTCTATATTTGCCTTCATCTATTCACCATTCTTACTTGGATCTATCCCTCAACTTTCTCTCTATCAACTACCCCCTCACACCCCACTTAAACTTCACAAAAACGTATCCCAAAACCACCTCCCTCATGTAGACCACACAAACACCCTCCAAACTCTTTGTGTAATCACAAAGAGGACCCAAAACTCGTTCTATAGTATCCTCGTGTTCCCCATAGTCATTGACACTAGTTAACCCTAACCATGGTTAATTCACCTTATACCGACATCGGTCTCCTTAACCGATATCGGTCACCATGACTGTCAACCTAACCTAATAATTCAACCCTTAGTCTACCCTAAACCTCACTCAAAACCTTACCACACCTATCTTAGACCTGTCACCTTCACCCTCCCCCACAAATAACTCTCTAACTCTCTGTTTCAAGACAGAAGAGAGCCCAAACACCCTCCACCGACTCCCTACCACTTTCCACAAAGACCGATATCGGTCACCCTAAACCGGTATCGGCCATACCTAAACTGACATTGGTCACCCTAACTGGCATTAGTCTCTGTGTCTGATAATAATGTTCTAGACCAACAACCTAATTACCTCACCCAAAACAACCCAAAATCTCACCCAACCTTACCAAGACTATGTCTTTGACCTACACATCACCTGCACTACCTGTAACCAAACCCAAAACCTTTACCAGCATAGCATTTTAGTATTTAATCGGATCAATGCTGATAGTAATCTAGGGCACCCAAATTAGAATGCTAGCACTAGATTCTTTTATTTACATGTTTAAGTTATTTTATATTGAATTATAAACAGTGGATTGATGGACTTCTAGGAAGTATCACACTTCCTGGATCTAGCATACACTAGGAAGTCTAGTGTTATATACTATTTAACTCTCTTTTTTGGTCTTATTTTATATTTCAAGTAGTTCCTCATAGCCAAAAGAAATATCTCATAGTCAACATTGGATCAAGAATTCAGAAAATGCACGACAACCTCAAACCAACCATCACGACAGGTATACCTCCTTGGCCTATACCCTTATCCATTTCATCTAAATCCTTAAAGAAAATGGTGAAATAGGAAGTAGATGAGTTAATTGGCCTATTGATGAAACAAAATAAGGAGAGAGAAGACAAGAAAATGGAAAACAAATTAAAATATCAGAAATAGAAGGGGAAAACACAAGAGCAAGAAAAAGAAGAACTGGATAGGAAAAAAATTGAAGAAGAATTTAAATAGAAGAAAGCAGCGAAAGAGAGAAAAGTAGAAGAAGAGAGAAAATTGAAAAACTGAGTTAGAAGATACGAAAGAAGAAGAAAAGAAAATAAAGGAAAGAAGAATAAAAGTAAAAGAAAGAAGAAATAGAAAAGAAAGAAGAAGAAAGAAGAAACAAAAAATAAAAATAAATAATAAGAAGAAAATAAGAAAGAAGAAGTAGAAAAGAAGAAGAAAGAAGAAGAAGAAAAACCGAAGCAAGCAGAAGAAGGAAGCAAAAGAAAAGACATAGAAAGAAGAGGAAGAAAAGATAGTGAAAGAAGAGCAAGAACATAAAAAGAAAGAAGAAAAAGAGAAGGAAGGACAGGCTAAACAACAAGTACAAATATCATCTTCCAGCCTAATAACCACACCAACACCTTGTGACTTACTAGCCAGAATCAAGTAGGCTCTGTAGAATAAGAAACAAGAATAATATTTTCAACTACAACAAGGATTTTTTGAGAAAACTGCGGGAGGCTTTAAAGTCCATTTATATAAACTAACTCTAAAAAAATCTAGTTACAATAAGGTGCTAGAGCAAAGTACCACTCAATATTGGATGTAAAGGTGTGTAGAATTAAAGGAGGAAATGAAAAATATTCTCACCAGCATTCAAATGGACAAGCCACATATAAAGATTAATACTACATTGTCTATTAAAGCATCTACTAAATACACGGTAGAGGAAATCCTGAAAGAGCACCACATAAACTTGGAGGCAGAGAAAGAAACAATCTATAGAATTGCAATAAGAAGCCAAGAAACCTCAAGTAGTGGAAAAAAAGTGAATTTCAAACTGTAGTGAATAAATTGGAGATAAAACTCAACAATTCCAAGGTATACTACACCTACACCATTGGATGGCCAAGCATGACCATAGAAGACAAGGGGAAGATGGAAAAAATTTAACAATACATACATTAAATGTCTACAGAATATGACATTCTACAAGATGAGGACAATGCACAAAGGAGGAAATTAGTAGAGCTTACTAAGAAATATCAAACCCAACAAAGGGGGCAGGAAGATAAGATCTATGAAATTCAAGAATATAGAACTACATTGGATAAAGCTTTGGTGTGGATGCATCAATAAACTACACTTGCACAAGATCAATTGAAGGAAATAGAAGCACATCCCACTCCATTAGAATTGGTGTCACCAATTCAAGAGAATACATAACACAAGAATGGATTAATTAGGTGCATAATCATTTGAATTCATGACTTAACTATGAAAATAATATCATTCCCTAAATTACAAAGTACATTCCACAAAGTACACCATAGAAGATTAAAGGTCAAGGCATCCCATAAACCCAGTCAATAAATTCAAGCAAAGGAACTCCTCCTTACGCCAGATGTCTAAGTTTATGGGAAGGTCAATGCTTCAATACCTTGGCATCCCATAAATCTAGATAGACGAGTCAAGCAGGGAACCCTTCCCTATGCCAGATGTTTAAGTCCTGGTGGTTGATGCCCATTGATCCCAATTTTGGGAAAAAAAAGTTGAAGTAGTAATATTCGTCATCAGCTGTTGTCTCAAGGACGAGACAAATTTTAAGAGGGGGAATAATGTTATCATGGTTTTAGGTATAAATCATGAAATTAAGGAGACAACCGAGAAAATAGAAAGATAACCGATAAACCAAGGAAGTCTGCGGAATGAAGTAAAGTCATGAATCAAGGATAGAATCCTCCAAAGACTACAAAGCCACAGTACATAGAGAAATCGTGTAAGAATAAATAGAGCCAAGGAAGACTGGAAGAAGCCATGTAGAATCCAACTTAAAGCTGTATAATAAGAAGCCAGATTGTATCGGAAGAGACAGAGGCATGAGTCAAAGTAAGTTACCTTTGAAATAGATTGTATTTTTTATTTTTATTATAATCAATGATTATATAAAGGGTGCATCACGAAAGACATATGTGACCATTTTGAATTTTGTATAAGATACTAGAGATATGCATGTAAAGGATGTATGATGTAACCATTATTATTAAATAAATAAAGATGTGTAGTTTGGAGTAAAATTTGTTATGTGTTTTCATTTACATTTTTGTTCATAGATTAGATGTGGTGTATTTCCCACGTACATCCTTAACTGTGATTGATTAATTCCTAATTCCTACAATCTTATTGGGGTTTTAGGTCAATAGATTTTCTTATT
Organism: Taxus chinensis; assembly: GCA_019776745.2. Lineage (NCBI taxonomy): Eukaryota > Viridiplantae > Streptophyta > Pinopsida > Cupressales > Taxaceae > Taxus > Taxus chinensis. The sequence continues at coordinate 19,576 of JAHRHJ020000213.1, read as the reverse complement.
GCTAAGAAAAGAAAGATCAAGGCATTGCAGATCTTTGAGGACACTAAATTTGTCATCCACTAGGTCATAAAAAGTGCACAATAAAGAATAAGATTTTGAAATCTTATAAAGACAAATTTTGGAACCTCTGAGAGAGTTTTGAAGCTCTCAGTCTACAGATGGTTGCCAATAAAATTGAACAAAGAATCTGATCAGATGGAGGCCCTTGGTTCAGAATTTTCACCTATTGATTATTTTGTCCAACGTAATGCACAAAACATAAAGATGGTGGTAAGGCCATCCATTCCAAAAATGAAACCAATAGAAAATTATTTGACAGTAACATGCAGATTCTCCATCTTATTCAGAATGAAGCTATATTTTCTTCAAACATACAAGTTGACTTACACGATAGCTATGGTGGCCAAGTGATTCAACTCAAGATAGACAAGTTTCCTAAAGGGATGGTCACATTAGATAATTTCTTTAGTCTTGATGATGAATTCAAGGGTGAAGAAAATAACATGCACGTATTATAAGAATGTTGCCTCTCAGTCACCATTGTGCATGGAAATGAGTTTTTGCTTGGTAATGATTGCATGTAAGATGATAAACAAGCTTTCATTTCTCTATGTCAAAATCATTTTGACATTTTCTCATGGGAGTATTAAGACCTCAAATGATTTGATCCAAGCGTTTTCCAACACTCCATTGAACTTTATCTGAACATCAATCCCATTAGATAAAAAGGCCCGTAAATCCTAATATAGAACCTCTCATGAGGAAGGAGTTATCTAAATATATTGAGGAAAATATTATTTTTCCTATCAAGTACTCTACTTGGGTGGTGAATCTTATTATAGCGCGCAAGAATAAAAACAAAATTAGACTTTGTGTTGATTTCAGATATTTGAATAAGGCATCATTAAAATATCATTATCCTCTTCCTTCTATGGAGAATATTCTGTAGACCGTCGATGGTGTGCAAGGATTTTCCATGCTAGATGGGTACTCTTGCTTCAATCATATCTTTATCATGGAAGAGGATCAATTCAAAACAACATTTATAACCAAATGGGGAAGATATGCTTATCATAAAATACCCTTTTATTTTTTAATTACAAGTGCAACATTTTAGAGAGCCATGGACATTTCCTTCAAAAGATATATCAATGATTTCATCTTATTTTACTTATATGACATAATTTTCTTCTCAAAGAAGAGTGATAATCACATGATGCATATGAAAAAAGTCTTTGAGAGATTTAGAGAAATCAAGGTATTTATTAACCCCAAGAAGTGAAACTTTATTATTGCATAAGGCAGGCTTTTGGGACATGTGGTCTCTAAGGATGAAAATTCCATTGATCCTGAGCAAGTCTTTGAAATATTTTCTCTTTCTTTACTGGCACATAAAAAGGCCTTGAAATCATTCTTATGTAAAATCAACTTTATTAGGAGATTCATTCATAACTTTGTAGGATTGGTTAGGTCCATTACCCTCATACTCAAGAAAGACACGATCTTTAAGTGGACAACAAAAGGAAAAGAAAGCTTCATCAAAATCAAGAAATAGTTTTCTTGCACACCACAGACATCAATCTATATTTCTCCAAGGATTTCATCCTTTATACTTGTGGATATGATACTAGTGTTGATGTTGTCTTGACTCAAGAAAATGAATAAGGATTGGAGCAGCCAGTGGCCTTCTTAAGTCAAAAACTAAAGGATTATAAATTGAGATATAGTCAAATGGAACAAAAGGTCTTCGCCATAATGTGTGGTCTAAATAAGTTCAAAAGTATGTTCTTCAAACAAAATACTTAAGGTGATAGTTTCACACTCCACTGTGAGAGACTTCATCATGGGAGCAGAAATTAACAAGAAAATAACAATGTGGGTGACCAAAATCATGGAGTATGATGTTAATATTAAATATAAAAAATTTGTTCAAAGGCATTATGCTCTACAGGAAACTTGTTAATAACACACATAACAAATAAGAGGCTTCATTTTTCTGTAATGAAGAGCCTCCCTTTGTTGAAGTTGAGAATAATTAAGATCTTAGCGCATGTAACTAGATAGAGGACATGCTCACATTTCTATCTTCTAGGGCATACCCTCCTCAAATAAGAAAATCTAAGAGATGAAATCAGAGGATGCAATCTATTCCATATGTGTTGATTGATGGAGTTTTCTTCAAAAGAAACATTGATGGTGTATTGCTAAGATGTATTGATGGCACACAAGTTGATAAAGTGTTAGCAAATTTTCATGATGGATTCTCTAGTGGACACTTCTTTGTAAAAATAACAATGATGAATATTATTAAGAAAATATACTTTTGGCGTACCAAGTTTGCATATGCAGTCAAATTGGTCAGAAAATGTAAATATTGCACTTTCTTTGTTGTTAAAAATAAATTTCCATCACTTCCCCTCTGACTAACCCAAACAAATCAAATATTTGTGTAAAGGGGTCTGGAATTCATTAGCATGATCAACCCACTGTCAAGAACTGGTCACAAGTGGGTTTTAACAACTATGGACTACTTCAGGAAAGATTTCTATTGTCTCTCACAAGGAATCAAAAATGTTAGCCATTCTTGACTTTCTCATAGGTATTGTAACAAGGTTTGGTGTTCCTAAGACCATTATCTCTGATAATGTAAAATATTTTCTTAGCATAAGAATTTATGATTAGGATATGAGTCTTGGTATCTATTTGAAGAATTCTTCCAACTAATACCCTTAAGGAAATGGCTTGGAAGAATCTACTAATGCTCGAACCTGATTAGAATCATGAAACAAATAATGAATATCATTTAAAGACATTGACACTACTAGAAAAATATTTTTCCGTTGGAAAAATTGGTGGATTTTTTCCAATGATTTGGCACTATATTACTCTAATTGAATGGGGAAGCTCTATTTATTATGTGTGAATTAAAATTAAATTTTGTGGTTGGCCTACATGACGGGGATCCAACAGGGACACTCAGCTGAACCTACAGAAAATTCTTGCAATTTCTTGCAAGGGAGGAATTTGCTGAGTAGGTGGGGAAAATGGAGTGGGAAATTAGGAGGGGGATTAATAGTGCAAGTATAAATTTTAGATGCTTGCAAATATTAACAAGATAATTTCATCACACATAGCTAGAAAGCAAATGAATTTGTTACTAACACCAAGATAAGATAAAATTATGAACACAAAGTCTCATCAATTCCCTTACCAAGAAAACTAAGAAAATCCTTTCTTTTTTATTGAAATTCTATTTTTTTTTACAAATATATGAATGGAAGAACATATGAGAAGGATAATGGAACAACATAGCTATATCTTTCGCTTATCACAATTAGTTATCTAGTCTTGAACATACAAAATTGGCAACACTTAAGAATGGGGAATTCATTGAAATTTATAGACTTTAGAAAGACTCTTCACCTCCCCCTACATGAATTTTCATTTTCCCTTCACAACATGTGAATATTCATATTCCTAATTATGATAAAATGTAATATCTTAGCCTAATTTGATGCTATAGGAGCAGTAAATAAATAAGCAATGGAATAACTGAAATACACCCAAACAAGTTAAGAAATAAAATGTATAAACCCTAATGTGAAAAGAGGGTTAGAAGAAGCCTTAGCTGATTCAAAGATGTTATGGACTATGTGTCACAATGGAGACTAGACTAGACACAAGGAGGAAATTTTCACACAGGAGCCTAAGAAAATAAAAAATCTGGAGTGATTTTACTAGATTGGGGCACATGGGGAAGGATAGGGGTGCCTGTGGGTAACCTGGTATGAATTAAATGGGTGCCCTATTCTATGTAGAATGGTTGGAAACCTAAATTTTAGGGTCATAAGATGTATGAATTAATTTTCTTCTTGTCACATGTATGTCACTGTTACACTTCTCCAGATGTCACCGTAAACCTGTAATGGAAGGGATCATTCTGTAAAACTCTAGAAAAAACATCAAAACCCTAAAAAAATAAAGATGCATATGAAGGGTTCGAACTGTCCTCAACTACAAAATTAATGGACTTATCACTAAGTGTTTCACTATGTCTCAAATCCAATGTAGTTCTAGGTGTATGTGTGTGTGTGGAATTATGCCCTAGGTTTCTCTTGTACTAGTCACACTTTTTGAAGTAGTGAACAAGTAACTAGATGTAGAATGTAATAAATGTGTGCATGGAAACAATAGACTCCCCTCCTATGAAGTGTGATGTAGATGAACCAACCTTTGTGTCCTTGTGATGGAGCTAGATGGATGCAAATGTAGCTATAGATGCCTTTGATGGATGCAACCTTAGGTGGTGGTGATAGATAATGCTTAGTCTTAGTCCCTTATTATGATCACATAAACTTTATATTTATATGATTCCTTCACTTGAATTTTGTAATTAACCCTAAAAAGGCATACTACCAAAAAAATAAGATGCTCAAACAGGTTAGAAAGGACCCAAAAAGTGAGAGGAAAGTGCAAAGATGATAGAGGCACCCAAAGGGGACGAGGGTGCCTGGAACTGGCATCCTGGTTGGGTGCTCCAGTCCAGAAAAGGTAAAACTGAAGTATGAAAAGATAGACTGGTCCAATAAAGGTGTAAGACCAAAAGTAGTAATAGAAAGCAACAAAAGATGGCCAAAGACATGGGTTAATCAATGCTATTTTCTTACTTAGGAACCATATAAATAGTAGTATGTGATCGAGACTAAATAATGACTCAAAGTGCATGATTTTGTGTCTACATTTTCCCCCACTTTATGTTGGTGAGAAGAATGTTTGGTAACATAAAGTAGATAGATATGCATACCTGATATCCATGTAGATCGATGTAGAAAGTGTGCCGAGGGACTAGACAAGGCATGGAGTGATAAAAAATATGGAGTGTGGAGACTAAAGATTCTAAAAATGTAAAAAAGGTGATGAGAGTGAACCTAGGGTGGAAACATGTGTGTGAATGCCAATGTGTGTGATGTACCTTCATGTTAGTGTGACATTCTTGTTTATGTTGACTTCTTACTTCCCATACAGTTGGAACTGTAAAAGAGAATACGATCAAGTAGTCAAATACACATGTATATGTGTAAAAATGTGTGTAAAGACGCATGTATATGTCTAAAAAGCATGTAAGGAAGTATGTATAAAAAATGCTAAAAATGTGAAAAAGGAACATGTGCACCTTATCTGTGATGAGAAAAAGGGTGTAGAAAGGATCCTTTCGATGAAGTTCAAGTTTTTTTTGGGTGATCTCACGCCAATGGCCAAAGAAGTGTAGGGAGGAAAGTTTGATTTATCCTCCAACCTGTAACTGCTTCCTCGAATAGAAGAGATCTTTGTACTACCTAGTTTTTTGGGTGATCTGATGCTAATGTAATGGAAGAATTGTAGGGAAAAATTACCTGATGTTTTCCTCCAACCTTTAACTGCTTCCCGTTGTATAAAACACCACTGCAGCTGGTGTGTACCTATATATGTGCTAATAAGGACCTATGCCATGTGAAATCCATTGTGTATGGAGTTTTGTAGACTGTGTTGAACCCACTCAATGTGTAACCCACTAGTGTCATGGATGAAAACTGAAAAATGAACTATATTGGTACTATATTGTGTATAGTGTGTGTAAACTCAAATGATGCCCCCCCTCTTTAGGGGTGCATGTATCATCGTTGTAGGAGGATGCAGCCCCAAAAGAGGACCAACTATTATAACTGAAAATTTTGCCCTACAAGGGGGAGGGGATGTCCTTGGTAGAAACTAAGGCACATCGTGCAAGCAAAGTGGCTAAGAAACAAGTGTTAGTAAAAACAAACATGCATGTAGAAGACAAGTGTAAACTACGAAAACAATGTGTAAGAAAATAATGTAAACACCAAAGAAGAAAATGTAGACCCTAAAGATCAGGTTGCAAACATGGGACATCACTCATGATGTCACAAGAAAATCAAGGCCATTGAATCCAAAAGCATACAAGTGTGCACACAAGACAAAAGGAAAATCCCGTAAACAAGAACAAGCAATAACAAACAATATAACAAACAAGTACGGAAGCAAATATCCCTGCATAGAAAATTCTACACATGAAACCCCCATTATCATGTTAGAAATATTAAATTCATGTCAAAGCATGTGTAAACCAATAAAGTAGTGTGTTATGAACAAAATGAAACAATAGCATTTGTAGTTTACAAATGTGGATGCCCCTAGGAACCATTGTGGGACTGGTGCTAAGCATCTGTGCTATGTGTAATGGACATGTAGAGTCTGTGATCACAACTAGAAAGAAAGTGAACATGCATGTGTGTATGATAATGATAATGACATACAAGATATCTATCTAGCATGTGTAATAAAGTGTAAACATGTACACGTAAATGTAAGCAAGAGTAAATGCAACCAAGATATGTAGTATGTTATGGATGGATGGAATGGATTGCAAAGTGAATGATATGAGCCACATACCCCTCAAGTAAATAGAGTTGTATGTAGTGAGGTTCATTTTTTATGCCCCCTAGCAGTCAAGAATGAACTGTAAATGAGAGTGCGTCATCGGGAAATGATAGAACTATGTGTTGTGTGTAGCGTGCTATGGGGAATGTGTAGTGATGACATGCAACATAGAGATGAAGTGTGTGTGAATTTGTATCATAACCGTATATCACGACAAGATGATAAAAGGAGTGATGATTTATCCTAAAGCATAGATCACTAAATGATGATCAGAACAGGTGATGATGATGCTAGAGTAAGTGATGATGTAGCCTACGGTGTTTATCACTACAAGATGATTAGAAAGAGTGGTGATGTAGCCTAAGGCATATACCAATAAATGTTGCTAGAGGAAGTGATGATGTAGCATACGGTGTATATCACTAACCTAAGAATGTCACATGAGAAAAATATTGGATGGTTGAATGTGTGAGTGTGGTGAGGTCCATTTGATTTGTATACCCTCAACAGTCCAATATGGACCATGTGACTAGAGTAAATCATTAGGTAATGAGTGCAATGTGCATAAGAAGATATGCAATGTGTGTAATATGTGTAGGAAATGTAATGTGATGTGTAAAGTGTGTAATGTGTGATGTATAATATGTAATGCAAGGTGTGTAAATGATATAGGTATAAAATGTGTATGATGTACGAAACACAAAGTGTGAATGATGCATGATAGATGTAATATGTAAGACGTAGGATGTATAATATATGTATGTAATATTTGTGAAGAAGCGTGATGTGTAGTGTCTAATGTGTAGTGTGTGAGGTTTATGTGTATAGGATTCCCTCAACAATCAAGTGTGAAATGAAGTACAAGAGTGCATCATAGGGTAATGAGTGATGTATATGTGTATCAAGATGTATGAGTAAGGTGAGTGTAAGACAATGTCAAATCTAGGTGGATATAGATGTAATTCCCCCCAAGTGTGTAATGGTGAGTGAACTATCCTATGAAATAAAATGATGAAGGCCCATTACTCAGTGATTGTGGTGATGAAAGCATATGATCATGATCTAGGAGTGATGGTATAATAGATAAATGTTGCACAGGTGAGTGAATCCTATTTGCATGTGAGGGATGAGTATATGATGTATACCACGGTGTAGTAAAATGTGTATAAGATGGAGACCTACGTGCAACAAAATGTGATGGTGATAGAAATCTATGTGGAATAAAGTGAGGTGGTGATTTGTGCCTAGATGTCGTAATTGTCCTAGGCATGGGCCTATATTGTTGTGTTGGAATAGCAGAATGATGCAATCATATAGGTTATATGTGAGTTGGTGAACTAGGAACATATGATGTTTTAGGTTCTATGATCCTTGGCATACTAGAAGAAGCAGAGGATGCATTGAAAAATGTGGGAGGATAATGCAACCATGGGGCAGATGGAGGAAAACCATCAATAGAAATTACTTGATTTTTGTAAATGAAAATTAGATGCAAATGATTCATGGAGATGATTGATTGATACCTACAAATCCAATTGAGACCTAAGAACATGTTACATCCGTTGATTGCTGGTCTAACAAGGAAAGGTACAAACATAGTGAGAGGACCAACCGTAATGTGGAGTTTAACAATGCTATATGAATTGTTCATCAGATATGAATTTTATGATAGTGGATAGCTAATAGCGATGAGAAGTGGAATAGAACATGCAAAATTAGGCCAGTACGGGTTGACATTAGTATTATTGATAGAGATAGATCCGATAGAAACACCGATATGTAAATTATTAGAAGTTAATGTGGCTTGATAATCATGATTAGAGAAAGAGATAACTTGTGGAGAAATTTCAGTGTTAGAAACGAGGAAATCGAGAGCCGCGAATTTAGGAAGAGGCATTTCTTGATATACATAATTAGTCAAGGATTCAGTTGCTTTTGTGTCATGCTTCAGTAGAGGATAGTTAAAGATTTCGAGCTTATTATTTTAATTGATAGGTGCAGAAATTGTAGGTTCCAAAACATCAATTTTACCATTATCGATTAGATCCTAAATAAGAATACAAATCTTGAAAAAATTATCTATGGAATGCCCTATGTGCTGATGATAGTCGCAATGATAATTTTCATTATAATTACACCCCTTTTTTTGAGATGGATCTAATAGGAGTGGAGGAGGAATTGTGACAAGGTTACTATCGACAGGTTGTGGAAGTAGAATATGTGGAGGGATAGTGAACTTAGTGAATGTGCACTGAGGCGGTTGCAAATGAAGCTCTTTGGTGGTGATTACTGTGTTGACCATAAATTTCATGTCGACATTATACTATAGGTTAAATATTTAATAATATGAAATATTTATATTTCTATTATTAAATATTCAAACCTTGGAATATGTGTCAACCGACTTGGTTGAAAGGGTGAGTCGGGAGACATACCCAATCACCTCATATAAAAAAGGACTTCGGGTCCTCATTTGATATATCAGAGGAATATATCAAAGGTGTGCAAATCAATATTAATTGATTTGGTTTTTACCCTTGTGATTAGGGTTAGTAAGGAGGAGGTTTCTACTGGATGTAATTGGGTTCTCTATAATAAAGGTTACTTTTCACAGTGGTTTTTTACCTTCGGGTTTTCCACTATAAATCCAATGTTCTGTGTTATTTACATTCTGTAAGTATTTATTTAATTATTATGCAATATAGTTTATTAATGTGATGTTTATTTATTTATTCATTTTAATGTTGCATAATATATTAATGTTTAATATTTAAGTTGATTAAACCCATTGTCATTCGAATCCTCAAATTCCAACATGGTAACAGAGCTTGGGATAATTAAATAAATTAGATCAAATATTTTTGTATTTACTTTATTTAATTTGTAACGGGTTTTTCAACCAACCCGGAAGGGTATTTAAAAGTATCAGGTCCCCTTATTTTTCTCCCCCAATTTATTTTGCCACTACATTTGTGCAATCTAAATTTTTGTGTGCTTTGTGAAGAAGTGTAATTTACAGGAAAAGAAGATATTGTGGTGGACCCCCCTCTTCTAAAACTCTTGGTAAAATTTTTAGGGTTTTTCAATTTTAAATCCCTAATTTTTTTCGAGGGAGATGTAATATGATATGATTCTTACTTTCATTTACATTTGGAAATTATATGGAATATTTCCTTTGTTCTAACCTTTGAAAATTTAATGTAAATTCTTTGAAAGGATATTTCTTTTGAAAATTTTATTTAATTTTAGCAATAAAATTTTATTTAATTATGTTTCAAAAGTGGTGTGTGCAGGGAATAATCATTCCCAGAAAGTGGAAGTTTATGTCAGGAAATAGACTTCACAGAAAAGATCAAGGAAATTAAATTATTAATTTAATTTCACTATAGTTGTACCAAAGAAAATTAAATTTTTTATTTAATTTCACTACAAGTGGTACAATTTGTTTTGTATTTTTTTATATTTGCTAATGCCCTTTGGTTTTCTTCGTGTTTCTGAACTTGCTTGCATGGAAAATGGAAAATAAATCTTTGTCTCGGTTTGCACTAGCATGTCTTTGATAAATTGGATAAATTGAGGTGAATTCAGATCCATTATTTGACATAATTTTAGGTAAAATCACCCAAAAAAGCGTGCAAAATTCACATTCTGGAAATACACAGGAAATTTTCACTGTGTTAAATTTGACAGTCGAATGACCGTCACGACAGACCAAAATAAGGCAGAATGACAGTCATTTAGATGTCAAATTTAAGTTGGCCAGATCTTTATCTACATTAACACTTTTCAGAAATTTGAAGTTGTTGTGCATTCTTAGGGGTTTCATCTTCACTTCTATATGGTCAGAAAATTTTTATGATAGGTCTGGGGTATAATGCCAGAGCCCTTTATAATGCGGGTTATTATTTGATTATGGGAAGTTAATTAGTATGCATTTTAATGACATAATTAGTTATGATCAAATAGTTTCTTTAGATCTATAAATTTAGATCATGGTTCTATTAATATTGTTATTTTTTATTATTTATAAATTTTTATAATAATATATATATATTATATATATATATATATACACTTGATTTTTTAATGAAATAGTACAAGTTTTTTATCATAAAATATGGGTATTGTCATTTTTCGATCAATATTTTTCTAACTCAGTGGTGCATTGTATATCATAATGGGGTATGTTTTTCAGGTTCAAGAAATTTGAAAGACAATGGCATCCAGTTTCTTTTTCCTTGATAAGTCCCAGATCCTAAATGGAGTAAATTACAATATTTGGAAGATCAGGGTCAAATCAGAACTTATGGCAAGAAAACTCTGGATGATTGTTTCAGGGACTGAGCATGTGCCCACCGGTCATCAAGTGAATGTGGAAAATATGAATGCATTCTCACAGCATACACAGGAGGCCCTTTCCATGATCCTGCACAATGTGAACAATGAATATCTTCTACACATTGGTAATATCAAACATCCTAGTGAGGTATGGAAACAATTAGAATCCATGCATGAAGGTACGTGCTTGTCCAAAATTATTAAACTTGTTTTAGAATTTCTTACAACTCCTATGAAAGGAGATGAAAAGGTAGTTAATTTCTTAGCCAAAATTAAAAATATCAAAGCACAATTAGATGGATGCAATTGTGACTTAATTGGTGAAAAATTAATCTACTTTATTGTTCAGTTGAATATACATGAAAGATTTAGGAATTTTATTTCTATCTTAAATTCTAAATATCAGAATGAGGATGAATTACCAAATTTGATTACTTTGAGTTCTCTTCTGATACAGGAAGAGCAAGTGATGATGAACTTTGACTCTAAGGAGAATGCCTCACAGGCACTTCTTGCTCAGAATTCGAAGTTCAAGTCTCGCAAGCCCTATTCTGATCAGAAGTTTAGATCTAATACTAAATCTTCATTTGCTGATAAAAAGAGTTTTACTTCTGAACATTTGTGTGTAAGATTTAATGGTAAATGTCACAAATGTGGAAAATTTGGGCATAAAAAGGAAGAGTGTAAATCTAAGAAACCTATCCATAAAAATCAGAAACAGACTGTCACATCTAAATATAATTTAAAGAAAAAGGATAGTTCTAATGATGCTCCTAAAACTGTTGCATTATATGTTGCTTTGTACTCTTCCTCAAATTCTGAATGGATTCTAGATTCAGGTGCTTCAAATCATATGACTGGTATTTCCAATTCTTTATTTGATGTTACAAAAAATCAATGAACGTGTGTATCTTGGTGATAACTCATCTTTAGAAGAATTAGAGAAAGGAAAAGTAAAATTTACAAATGGTATTTTGAATAATGTTTTATTTGTTCCTAAGCTTAAAAAGAATCTTTTGTCATGTTCACATCTAACTCATGATGTTTTTCTATTCAAATTTTGAAGGATACTTGGTACATCAAGGATAGTAATAATAATATAATTGTTGAAGGAATTCAAAGAAATGGACTGTATATTTTTGATGATTTTTCTTCTGCATCTTGTTATGTATCTCAAAGTTTGAATAATTCAAAACTATGGCATGAAAGGTTAGGACATGTCAATTATCAAAGCTTGTATGAAATGTCTAGATGTAATCTAGTTAAAGGTTTTCCTGTGTTGTCTTCAACTCACGATGCTTGTGAAGGGTGTTTACACATGAAACAAAGTGTTAAACCCTTTCACTTACATCCTGAGGAGAGTTCCTCTTCACCACTAGAACTCGTTCATAGTGATGTTAGAGGACCTCTTGAAGTAGCTTCGTTAAATGGTTCTTTGTATGTTGTGACATTTATTGATGATTTCACCAGGATGATTTGGACATATTTTCTTAAAAATAAATCTGATGTATTTGGAAAATTTAAGGAATTTAAAGCATCTGTTGAAAATTCATCAAATTATAAAATTAAGAGGCTTAGAACAGATAATGGGGGTGAATATGTTAGCAAGGCATTTGAAAAATTCTATATTGATTGTGGTATTAAAAGAGAATTAACTTCTCCCCATTCTCCCCAGTCTAATGGTGTTGCAGAATGGAAAAATAGGACTATTTTAGATATGGCTCACACGATGCTTCATTTGTTGGTCTTCCCAAATTTTTGTGGGCAGAAGCAATGAACATGACAGTCTATATCCTAAATAGGGTTCCTACCAAATCTATTCACCATTCGACCCCCTTAGAAAAGTGGTCAAATCAAAAACCTGATGTATCACATTTAAAAGTGTTTGGTAGTCCTGCCTCTTTATATATCCCTAAAAAGAAAAGAAAGAAACTTGATATGACTTATTTTTCTTGTATTTTCATTGGATATGGTATTAACACTACAGGTTTAAGGATTTACGACCCTGTAAAAAGGGAAGTAACTGAAAACCACAATGTTGTTGTTTTGGAAAAATGTTTCTATTCATCTACAAATAGTAATGATATTCTTAATCTTGTCAATATTTCTAATGATGGTTCTGATATTGATAATGAAAATATTGTAAATGATCATGATGATGTTTCTTGTGTTGATGCTATGGATGTTTCTGAATCTCATGTCTCCCTAGCTAAGAAACCAAGATGGGCTCAAACTGTGTTAGAAAGTTCTAATCCTATTGACCTTAGGAAAATGACCAGAAGCCATCATACGTACCATGCATTAATGACCTTGTATGAACCTGAGCCGTAGAGTTTTGAAGAAGCTTCTCAGGATGAGAAGTGGATCAATGCAATGCAGGCTGAATATAATGCCTTGATTCAAAATCAAACCTGGGAGTTGGTTCCACCTCCAGAGAAAAGAAGCATTATAGGGTCTAGATGGTTGTACAAAGTAAAATATAATGTTGATGGTAGTATTGAAAAACATAAAGCTAGACTTGTTGCTAGAGGTTTCACTCAGAAACCTGGTATTGATTATGTTGAGACCTTTTCTCCTGTAGCTAAGATGAGCACTGTTAGGGCCTTGTTTGCTATTGTTGCTCAGTTTGGGTGGGAAATCCACCAAATGGATGTGAAAAATATTTTTTGAATGGTGATTTAAAGGAAGAACTTTACATGTCTCAACCTAAAGGATTTGAAGAAACTGGTAAAGAAAACTATGTTTGTAAGTTGAAAAAATATTTGTATGGTTTAAAGCAAGCTCCTAGAGCTTGGTATGTGAAAATTAATGCTTTCTTTAAACAATTAGGTTTTGTTAATTGTTCTTCTGAAAATGATCTATTCATTAAACAAGAAGGTTCTCACATTATCATTGTATGTATATATGTTGATGATTTTCTTATGACTGGTGATAGTCCTGCTTTAATTCGTAAGATTAAAGAAAAATTGAAACAATACTTTGAAATGACTGATTTAGGTCTCTTACATCATTTTCTTGGCATGGTTGTATTTCAAGATAAGCATTCTATTGTTGTTTCTCAAGCACAATATGCAACCAATGTACTGAAAAAGTTTAATATGATTGATTGTAAACCAATTTCTACACCTATGGAAGTTGGAATAAAACTTGATCCTAAACCTGCATGTGAAAAATTTGATCCTACTTTGTATAGGTAGTTAGTTGGTAGTTTGATTTATCTAACTATAACTAGACCAGATATTTCCTATGCAGTAGGAATTGCTTCAAGGTTTATGCAGGAACCTTATAGAGATCATTGGAATCTTGCAAAAATAATTCTTAGATATATTAAGGGAACAATCAATTATGGGTTGCATTATAATAAGGATGAAAATGCTAACTTGTATGGATTTTGTGATTCTGATCATGTTGGTGATGTATTAGATAGAAAATCTACTTCTGGTTATGTGTTTAAATTTGGTGCAGGTGTCATTACTTGGTGCAGTAAAAAGTAACCAACTGTTTCTATCTCTTCAACTGAAGCTGAGTATAGAAGTGCAATGGAAGCTGCAAAAGAGGCTCTATGGCTGAAGAGGTTGTTCGATGAGATAAAGATGAAGGATCAAGGTAGTGTTCCTTTGTTCTGTGACAACCAAAGCACCATATCTCTTGCACATAATCCAGTACAACATCAGAGGACAAGCACATTGAGATACATATACACTTCATCCATGAGAAGGTGCTAAGTGGTGAGATAGATCTCAAGTTCATGCCAACTGAAGAGCAGGTTGCTGACATCTTCACAAAGCCCCTGAGTGCTGCAAAGTTTTGTCACTTTCGTGAAAAACTTGGATTGTCAGAGTTTCCATTGAGGGGGAGTGTGCATGACAATGTCACCTCCTAATGGAACTTGGTATTTGTAAAATGAAAAATGCATTGTAATAAAGACCTTTGGGAAAATGTAAAATACCTTCGGGAAAGTGTAAAAAGACCTTCAGGCATGTGTATACCTCCTCAGCTTATTTTTTAGAAAGAAGTGTAGAAAGACCTTAAAGGAGGTCTTCAGTAAACTCTTTAGTGTTATTGAGTTTACTGGTAAACATCCAGTGTAAGCATATTGTAAAGGAGGTCCTTGGTTATAAAAGGCTCCTATATGCTTGGTTTCAAGTAACCTTTTACGAGAACTTGTGAGAACATGTAAAACTCACAAATCATACTTAGCCACTGATCATGGGATGATCTTTGGGATTCCAAATCCTTTTGTACCAAAAGGTAACTTGAGTATGATGAAGGTGTTACAATTCATTCAACCTATATGATAGCCTAAAACCTTTATGGTTTAAGGATTGTAAATCTTGTAGTGTACCACACGTAGGTAATCTATTGGCATATGTTACCCCACTTAACATTAAGGGGGAGTGTTGGAACATAATGGTTAAGTGGGCTGGCCACCCCTTAATTAATATGGGTCCAACATTATACTATAGGTTAAATATTTAATAATATGAAATATTTATATTTCTATTATTAAATATTCAAACCTTGGAATATGTGTCAACCGACTTGGTTGAAAGGGTGAGTCGGGAGACATACCCGATCACCTCATATAAAAAAGGACTTCGGGTCCTCATTTGATATATCAGAGGAATATATCAAAGGTGTGCAAATCAATATTAATTGATTTGGTTTTTACCCTTGTGATTAGGGTTAGTAAGGAGGAGGTTTCTACTGGATGTAATTGGGTTCTCTATAATAAAGGTTACTTTTCACAGTGGTTTTTTACCTTCGGGTTTTCCACTATAAATCTTGTGTTCTGTGTTATTTACATTTTGTAAGTATTTATTTAAGTGGAAAAATCTTTTCTAGGAGTCTGTGATCATCTGCATAATCAAGAAATGCTACGTGAAAAAATTGAAGATGATCTTGTGGGTCACCATGGCCTTTTAAGATGGGAAATTTAGGATAGTTTAAGTTTTGTGGTAGAGGATATGTAGAAATAGTGGGTGTAAAAGGGGTATAAATAAGTGAAGTGGAGTCAAGATATGGAGATACATGAGAAATGGAAATTTATAGCTATCAAATTTGTGTCTTCATGTCATGATATAAAGAAGTTAAATCATGATTATTCAAAGAGGCACCACGCTATACATTGAAAGTATTAGGCAGAGTTATTGGAGTGGTAGTTGTAGGCATAGATACTAGAGTGAGAGGCTGATTGGAGACAATGGGAGCCAAATATTTAAATATAGGTGGAGCTATGGTGGAATCAAAATTATTTTTAGCAGTGACTAAAGCATGCAGAATATGCAGAAGATTGGTAGGATTATTACACTAAGCTTGTTGAAAATCAGTAAGTGTGTTTAATTGGTCTTGATCAACATTAATATCCTCATCATATGAATTCTCACTATCAGATGCTTGGATATTATGAAGGGGAACATTATGAGAGGTATCTAATGGATTTTTAGTTGTAGCCATGGATGTGGGGATATCAACCATTGATTTAGAAATTATACGGGAAAATGAAGAAACATCACAATATTGAAATGACCCAAAATGACCACTACAGATGAAATGCATAAGGAGGAAAAACCTCTAGAGTAAAGGTGGATTTGAAGATCAGGTCACCAAACTGATTTTGCTAAAATGTAATATCCTATCCTAATCTGATACTATAGGATCAGTAAAACCCAAACAAGCTAAGAAATAAAATTTATAAACCCTAATGTGAAAAGAGGGTTAGAAGAGCCTTAATTTATTCAAAGATTTCATGGTACTATGTCGAAATGGAGACTATCCTAACAAGAGGAGGAAAATGTCACACATGAGCCTAAGAAAATGAATATATGGAGGATTTTACTTGACTGGGGTGCCTGTGGAATGATTGGGGAACCCATGGGTGCCCTAGTCTGAATTCTGGGCACCCTATTTTTCACAGATAGTCAGAAACTCAAATTTTCAGGGTCATAAGATGTATGCACTCCTTCACTTCTTGTCATGCATATGCCACTGTACGTCTCTAGATGTTGTCATGAACTTGTAATGGAAGAATTACCTACAAAACCCAAACCAAGGCATCAAAAACCTAAAAAATAAAGATGTATATGAAGGGGTCAAACTAACCTTAGCTCCCAAATTGATGGAATTATCACGAAGCACTGCACTACATTTCAAACCCAATGTAGTTCTAGGTGTGTGTGTGGAAATTGTGCCCAAGGTTTCTCTTTTGTCATTCCCACTTTGTGAATTAGTGAGCAAGTACTAACCCATGAAGAGGTTGAGATGCACACAAAGATCCTTATAGATAATTCAAAATCCTTTGCATTCAATTAAATAATGACAAGAATTTCTCCCCATGTAGCAGTTCACAACCTTGTGACCAAGTCTTACGAAAAATCCCATCAAGCAAAATTCTAAACAAATGAAGCCAAATTTGGCATTGATGGTCAAAGAGGAAGTGATGAACTCCTATAAGTGGGGTTCATTAAACCTATCGATTACTCAATGTGGGTATCCAACATTGTCACCATTATAAAAAAGGATGGAAAAATCCACATTTTCATTTACTTTCAATATATCAATAAGTCACATCCCAAGGATGATTTTCCACTCCCATCCATTGATGTCATTATTAACACAAAAAATAGCTATGAGCTTTTGTCCTTCATGGATGGATTTTCTAAGTACAATCAAATCAGGATCTCCAAGGAAGATCAAACAAAGACTACATTTATCACTCCTTGGGGAACTTATTGTTATAAAATCATGTTTTTTGGTCTCAAGAATGTTGGTGCCACATACCAACGAGAAATGACTTACATATTCCATGACCTCATTCATAAGATTGTGGAATCCTATGTTGATGACCTTCTAGTTAAGGCCATGTTGGCGAGAAAATTTTTCTTGTGGAAAAATTGGTGGGTTTCAAGCCAATGTTATGGGAATATACGTCCCTCTACTTGAATGATGTATCTTTTGTAGGTGCATGCATAAAAGGTGGATTTCAATAGTGGCCTTTCGACCAGAGATCCAACAGGAGCATTCCACTGACCTTGTGGCAAAGCTAGCAATGTCTCACTAGAGAAGAAAATTTTTCTTGGAAAGGGGAAGGGGAGTGAAAATGGAGGTAGGAGAAAACTAATGTTGTGAGTAGAATATCAGATGCCCACACACATTAATGAGAAATTTCATTTACATGCATTTATAGTTAGAAGAAAAAAAAATCCGCAGGAGAAGCTACAAGAATGAATGGAATTCATTGGTTGCAAGGTACTAATCAATTCCTCAATCAAAGAGGAAAAAATTCCTTCTTTTATTATTGAAGCTAAAGCAAAGTTTTTATAGAGCTTTGAGAATAGAGGAAAATCTAAGGAGAAGGGAAAATAGAAGAAGTATGGTGTTTTCTGTCTTTTCTAGGTACATAGCACTCTAGTCTTTTTGAAATCAATCATCAGCCCCTAGAATGGATTTGAGGAGCCATTATATCTCATGCCAAAATGGTTACAACTTTACAAATCATTTATGCCTCTTCAAAGTCCTCCATTGCAAAGAAAACGCTCATCGCTGGTTAAAAACTAGATCTTGCAATGTGAACGTTACATTTGATTTGCCAGTTTGAATACAAACCATTTGATTTTCTCTAATAACTTTGAAATCGGGTTGTCCATGTGGTAGGAATAGATTAGAATGGGTACGGGGGAAAGCCCTTTACGTTTTGTGATTTTTTAGAGATTTGGCAATTTGGAACATATTAATTTGTACCCCTACTTCAACCTCTTAACTTAGGCACGTGACACATTTCCATTTGAAATGGGTTCGCGGACCTTTTTTCAACATTTTAACCTTTTTTGGAAAAAGGCTCAAAAACTGAAATTCCTCAGCTGACCCGTTTCTTTGATTGAACTCTTGACATGTGGCACCATTTGATTGGAAATGGGGTCGCAGCCCTTTTCTAAACATTTTAACCTTTTTTGGAAAAAGGCTCAAAAACTCAAAGTTCTCCATTGTTCCGCTCTCCTTCTTTGACTTTTCAACAATGGGCCTGAGACCTTGGTGGAGCTGTGGAGTATTCTAGAATGTCTACTTCACTTTTGGGAATTTGGTTAAATTTCCAAAAGTTCCCCGATCGCCCACTCATTCGCTTTGAATTTTCAACAGCACACTTCACCTTTGAATTTTTCCCTGTGGGCTTTAACTTTGACTTTTTCATTGCAGGCTTCACCTTTGAATTTTCTCTGCGGGCTCAAAATTTGACTTTTACCTTTATAGCCTGATCAGGGTTGCGGGTCACTAAATTTTTCCCTTTTTTACAAAGAGGCTCAAAAAAATAAATTTCTCCACTGACCTGCTTCTAATTAGGTATGTCCACCTACCCGTGGATGATGGGGCCAAAATTTGATGGGGAATAAAATGCCCATTGTTCCTGACTATAGGAAAAATACACAGAGGAAGAGAAGTTCATCATTTTGAGTCTAAGTTTTGAATTTCCTTCGCAAGCCGAAGGCATGGAGGAAAAATAATGATTTGATGACCCATGCCATAGAACAAGCGAACAATTTGGATCAAAAAAGGATATTATAAAGAGGATATTATGTACACAGACCGGGAGATGGAGAATTTTTCAAAATGAGAAAAAAAGTGATTGAAACAACACTAGGGCATGGATTTTGCTAACTTCATCAAAATTTCAACATTGCTTAAATACTTTAGGAGGGAGAGAGCTCAAAATTTAAAATTTAACTTAGAAAACGAAAAGCGGTTTTCAGGAGACAACTGATAGCTCTAGCTTGGGGACATGACATGGATTGAGCATGACAAA